>VRLP01000976.1:0-160652 GCA_009660295.1 Lophius piscatorius | reverse complement strand
CCCACTGACCTCAACACGATCCCTCCGTTCTACCCACTCATACCGCCTCCTCTTTCCCCGGACTAAGCTCAGCACCATGGGTGATCGGGCCTTCTGTTCTGCTGCCCCTCGTCTGTGGAATGCCCTCCCTGACCATCTCAGGGCTCCACAGACGACTGACACATTTAAAAAAGGACTTAAAACTTTCCTTTTTAGCAGAACCTATAACTTTTAAATAACATTGCTACTTTTTGGTCATATTTTTCTGTTATTATTATTATATTTTTTATTTATGCTTTTATCTGCTTTTACCTTGTAGCCCTTTGAGATTTGAACCAAATGTAAAGTGCGTTATAAATTAAATGTATTATTCTTATCTATTAATATGATTTATTGATCATTTATTGGCAAATGTCTCCAAATGTCTGAGCATCAGTTCAGACTTCAAACGCATCACACTGTTTTAAATATTCCCATTTTAAACTGTAAAAGGTGATTGATGTTGAGAAACGTGTAAGTGCCCAATCAGACTCCAGCCAACAGGAAGTTACATCTGACTCCAGACTGCAGCGCCGCCATGTGGCAAATTCCATCATAGCAACACAACTTTCTCTGTTTTTATTGCATTTCTTGTTTATTGTCATTATATCTATTATTCATTTTAGTCTTTTTTACAAAATGTTTGGATTTTATATTTTTTACATTAATTTTATTTTCAACATTCAAGATATTAACTTTAGCTTTCTTGTTTGTGTTTTGTTTCCAAACTGAGATTTTTACTAATTTATTCGGGTATTTCATTTGGCCAGGAGAGTTTTTACAGGACACTTGAAGGACTGATGTCATGTGATCTCTTTAACACTTTGGGACAGACGGAGCTTCAGGAAGGAAGTTCCTGCTGTCCTGACAGACTTCCTGCTGTCTGTCAGAGTAAAATGTATTATTGAGGTTTTGCTATAATGACCGGCGTCTGACTCATTTCCTTTTAGATAAGAAAACGGAAAAATCATGTTGTATTTTAGAAGCTTAAAAAGTGGAAATGAAGATGTGACCTCTGAACTCAGAGGGTTAATAATTATGTGTTGTTAATCATTTTTTACTTTTTTTATTTTATTTATTATGTTTGATTCGACCCTGCTCCATCAGAACGCTGGACTGTACCTGATGAACTCTTTATATCTGAGCTCTGACCATTTCTCATATCATAATCATTTATTTCATTCTATCCAAATATGTATTTATTGCATGGAGACTCCTCTATGAAGATTTGAAATGGTGTTTATGTATTTTATTCTATTATTAAATAATAGTCTAGTTATTAAAGCAGCCTACTCCATGTTGCATTTCAATAAATATTACATATTTTATTCTATTACTTTATTATTAATATAATTTCTAATGCATCTTCCTCCAAGAAGCATTTCAATGATTTAAGCTCTTTTATTCTATTATTTTATTATTATTAATATAAATTCTAACGCATCCTCCTCCATGAAGCATTTAGATATTTGTCTGTTTTATTCTATTTTATTAGTTTCTTTTTAATGCAGCCTTCTCTGTGAAGCATTTAGATATTTGTCTGTTTTATTCTATTTCATTAGTTTCTTTTTAATGCAGCCTTCTCTGTGAAGCATTCATTTCAAGTGAGTTATAAATAAAATGCATATTTAATATAAAATATTTACCTGTAATGCTTCTGTTTCTTTCAGCTCGAACCAGTTCAACAACGTGAGTCCTCGAGTCTCGAGTGTCACGAAACTGGCCGTCCTCGCTAAAGTCTCCATCAGAGGGTAACACATACACACACAGACTAATAACACATGCACAGTCATGGTGACCTCTGTGTTCATCCCCACTGCGACACAAGTCCCTTTTGGCTGATGTGTATCCATGTTGACGTCCCCCCCATTGGAACAAAGGAACCATGGAGTTCATTTGCTGTCAGAATTTTTCAAACAAATGAAACTCATTTTACAAAGGGTCACATTTCACAAACAAACACGATACGATTTGCAAATACGAAACGCGGTTCATATGCAAGTGCCTTGTATTTCGCAAATACAAAATGTGATCATCAAAATCAACAAAACCGTGATTCACTATCAAACATGATAAAAATATGATCGAAAAAAGTTATATTTTCTGTTTCGCACACAAAACCTGCATATCAAGCAACTACTCAACATATTTGTAACGCATCATGCTTCAGACTCAACGGCAGCAGGTCGAACGAGCGCACACATACCTATCTATCCTACAACTACAAAAAAAACTAGAAAAAATTCACACGACTTTTGCCGCAATCTTTCCGCGCGAGGAGTTTTCTCTTAGCCATGAAATTGCACTTATGTAAACTGAATAGAGATAAACTGTAAGCGAGGTTTGTTTTTTTTTGTTTTTTTTATGGGAATCACGAAACCACAGCGGTGGGATGTCAGGTAACTTTAAAAAAATGTTTCCTTTCACATCTCTGACCTTCACAGTGGAGCTTCTACAAATGTATCATATTCTTTATGTGGGGAGATGAGGCGTTCTCTGACAGTGGGACATTTTAAACTGGAGCGGACCTGACAGCCCAATGACATTGTCATGGTTTAAAGCGCAGAGAATGCGTTTTGTGTTTGTTAAAAGCAAGGCATTTGTATATGAATCGTGTTTTGTGTTTACAAATCATATTGTGTATGATCGGGGACATTTGTTTTCAAACGCTTGGCAGGAATTTTACTCCATAAAGAACAAGAACACACAAACGCTGTAACTGGTATATTATACAAATTATTAAATTGTAAATTGTTATTATAGTTGTTATTAATTCAATTATTATTAAGAGAATGTGAACATTTAGATGTTTATACATTAGTCCGAAAAGATGCCTTTTAATCATTTACATAAAAGGCCAAACAAATTTTAGAAAGTGACAATTGTGTTAAATACGAGATGAAAAAAACGCCATAGAATCTGAAGATGATGATCCAAAAGCCGAGGACGAAGACTCCCCTGATCGATGAGTCTGTAAATTTAACATCTGTTGAATATTAATAAACCTGTGATGTCATCATAATCCTGTGTGTGTTCAGGTCATCATCTCCTGGTCAGGTGCTCCTGCCCATCGCCAACTGGAAACCCAAAGAACGTCCAGTGGTCGGCGATGACATCGGACCTCAGATAGTACATGTCTACGAGGTACACACACACACACACACACACATAGACACAGAGGTATGTCATCGCACACTATCATCTGATGACTCTCATCATCATCACATAACTCTGTCATCAGTCACATGACTCTGTGGTCCTCAGCTCCTGAACAACGGGCCCAGTACGTTCAGCAAGGCGTCACTGGAGGTGGAGTGGCCGTACCAGTACAAGAACGGCTCGCTGCTATACATTACCAGCTTCGAGACAGAGGGACCCATCAACTGTACCACCGACATCGAGCTCAACCCGCTCAACGTCTCTGTGAGTAACACACACACACACACACACACACTGACACAATATATATATTCTGATTCCCATCTGTGTATTTCAGAACCCGCTGACCCCGGCCAAGAACACCAGCGTGGTTGCACCCAGAGAGAGAGAGACAGAGGGACGTAACCGGAATCACATCCGCAAGAGAGACCTGGAGTCACGAGACGCACAGAGTGACCTGCAGATACTGGTGCACACACACACACACACACACACACACACGGGGTTTGACAGATTGATTATTGATTGACAGTTGAGTCACCACCAGCCTCAGTAATGTTGTCATCCTTACGTTTGTGTAGGACTGCACTACAGCAGAGTGTCTAAGGCTCAGGTGTCAAGTGGGACGTCTCGAGAGGAGGAAGAATGCCATCCTCTTCATCTACTCGAGACTGGACGTCAACAACTTCCTCAGGGTAAACATACCCACACACATACTCATTCAGATTTTCTTCAGGTACTTCTCAGCCCTCTTCAGGTTCTGTCTTTTCTTTGTTTAAGGCTGAGAACCAGAACCGGTCCTACGTGGTCCGGTCTACGGCCTCCTTCAGCGTCATTGAGATGCCGTATAAGAACCTGGTGTCAGAGCTGCCATCCAACAGCACAACAGTAAGACACACCCTCAACACTAAGACCCGCCCAATAAGATTGTTGGCTCTCCAGTACAGACTGTCAGTCGTTGGATCATGTATTGATGCATGTTCTTGCTGTGTTTGTTTCCAGGTGAGCGTGTCGGTATTGTGGGTGGCGGAACCCCCTCAATCGGTACCGGGTTGGGTTGTCGCTCTGGCTGTGTTAGCAGGACTGCTGCTGCTAGCGCTGCTCATCTTCATCATGTACAAGGTGAGGAACACACTTGTTAGCTTATTCGTAGTCTGCTAGCATGATGCCATGACCTTTGACCCGTTATCTTTGCCTCAGTCTGTTAGAATTATATCATGAACTGAAGCTTGTTAGCTTAGCCTCTGTCTGTTAGCATGCTATCTACAGCTGACCTTCTACTCTTCCTCCGCAGCTGGGGTTCTTTAAGCGAGTCCGGCCCCCCCAGGAAGACTGCACCGAGAAGGAGCAGCTTCAGCCGGAGGAGAACGGTAACACAGACGCCTAGAGGTCAAACTGTGAGGAGACACGCCCCCTTTAGGATCATCAGACGGTCCTTGTTCTACTGGAGAGCCAGTGTTCTGACTGAAAAATCCTCATCCTAAAGGAGCAGTTCAACAATTATTCAATTTGTCTAATAATCTTTCTTTGGGCCGGATACAAAGCTAAAGCTAGTTAGCTTAGCTAAGCATCAAGGCAGGAAGCAGAAGGTTAAAAACTTGACCTGACTGATTTGCCTCACAGCTCCAGAGCTCGGATCATCTTATCATGAAAATGAGACCATAACGAGGTGTCTGGACCAGATAATTAATTCTTTGCACATTTTGTCCCAAAATGATCAAATACTCCTTGGTGCTCCTAGAAGTCCAGAACTGCTGATAAAGTTATTAACCGAACAGAATTAGACCTGAGGCCAGAAAAGTGTCACACGAGTGAATAAATATATATATACAAATATTGGTACCACAAATATACAGATGTGCATTGTCATGCCAGAAAATAAAATAATGATCATAGTGTAATACTGATTTTTTTTTTTTTTTTCTTACATGAAAACAATGCACTTTAAATAAGTGCATAATTTATTGAAAAAATAAATGAAATAGTGTCCGGGAGTAGAGCTTCCCTGTGGCGTCTGTGTTGGGGAGGATCTGCTGTACTTTGGGACGCCAAGATTTTTTAAAAGTGTTTTTTTTTTTTTGCATTTCTTACTAAACGATAATGATGTTCACTTCAACACGATGAAGTTTTTTGATTGAAGAATCATGTTTGCAGGTGATTAGTGTTTATTTCATTAATAAAATTGATTGTTGGCTAGGCCCCTCCCCCTGAAACGAGATGTCTAATCAAAGCTCGGCTTGACCTGTCCGTCAGAATTTAGATTTGCTAACATGTGGAAGCGTTTTTGAAGGTCATGGAAACATTTTACACTGCTTAGCTGCTCATTTGCATGTCCAGGTAGCATGCTAACTACCAAAAACTAAGAGTTAGCATGTCAGGCTACTTTTTAAGGCTACTGTTTGGAAGCCTGTACTGGATGTATACAGTTTAAGCTAAACTTATTATAAACACAGCATCACAAAGTGTGTACAGTTTTATGTTGTGCTCAGCTAACCATCCAAACATAAGTAGTTGACTTAAGACCTGTAAGCTTTAGCCCCAGTTTTGTTAGCATCATAATGAGACCTTTGACGATATAGCTTCAGTCTCCTAACATGGTGTCATGTCCTAGAAATAGTGTGTTAGCTTGAAATCATAAACCTTGGAACTGTTAGCTTTAGCCTCAGCGTGGTAGATTCCTTCAGATTTTTGCATGATATCATGACTTTAGCCGTTTTACTTTAGCCTGTGCTACTATGTCATCTCGACTTTGAACCTGTTAACTTTAGCCTCAGTTTGTTAATATGATACAATGAGGCGGGACATGTTAGCTTTAGCCTTTTCTAGGATGATATATGTTGGAGCCTATTAGCTTTAGCCTCTGTGTCCAGATTTAGCCTCACAATGTTAGCATGTTATCCTGAACAGGGAGATTTTGGCTTTCTACCACAGGAAATCTTGAAGACAACATTTTTAGCTTTAGCCGCACTCTGTTATAATGGTTTACCTGGGAGCTGTTAGCTTAAACTTTATCTCCAGTCTGTTGGCTTGATACCATGGACATTGATTCTTGCTTTAAAACCACAAGGTACAATGTTTTCAACTAGCTAGCGCAGAGGGTTGTTTAACTAGCTGTCTAGTGGAAACATTTTGGTTAGAAAAGCGTCCTTTCCTGTCAGTAATCATGGATCTGTTATTGTGTTTACTTTTGCCATATAAGAACGTCAAGTCCGACAGGCTTAGCAACAGGGGGGATGGGGCTTAATGAGCGGTCAGGTGGTTACAGTTATAATTTTGCTGCCGTGCACTGAGGCTTGTCTTCACTTTTGATTTTTTTTAATATTTAGTCCTCAGATTTCCGTCGTGACTGGCAGCTTTGCCTAAACGACGAAGCCTGAT
Source organism: Lophius piscatorius (assembly GCA_009660295.1). Classification (NCBI taxonomy): domain Eukaryota; kingdom Metazoa; phylum Chordata; class Actinopteri; order Lophiiformes; family Lophiidae; genus Lophius; species Lophius piscatorius. The sequence continues at coordinate 154,097 of VRLP01000976.1, read as the reverse complement.
TAATCCATATTAGCTCAAGTTTTCTTGTGTGAATAATGTTAAAAAAACTAAACATAAACAACCTTTGGTACTGTTTGAAATTACCCATATTGGGTTTCATGAATTAATGTTTGATGATTTTTAAAATATATTAATCTAACATCACAGATTATTAGCTTAGCAACACTTTAGTTAGCACGTTATTCTTTCATTTTCTCTGTTTTTGTGTTTATTTTATTAGTCCTTGCTGACCTCAAACCTTCTATCAGAGACAGCATGCTCCTGGACCTATCTGCGCTAACAAGCAACAGTAAAAGTTTTGGGAAATACAGCTATAAACTTTTTCTGCTCAAGATTTAATCCACCAACATTTTATATAGCCTACTAAATCTAAAGCTAGCGACTAGTTATTTTCGCTTAGACTGCAGTAGAGACGTGAAGACAGCAGTTTATAAAAAGGTACTGACTAGCACGTCCATGTGGGTTGAATCCAAACCAACTGTTTGCTATTTTGGATTGAAACCTCTTGGAAGAGAATGGAAACATCTTCAAGCCAAAACAGAGGTCCAGTTTTTTTGGATTTCACCCCTATGGACATGACTAGCATATATCTTATCCCATTTTTTGTTTGAAATTTAATAACCTGTCAGCTGTAGCCCTTGGCTTGATAGAATAATATGATTTTGGCCTGTTGGCATTTGCCTCAGCTTGTTAATAGGATATGATCAATTTGATCGGGTTAGCTTTAGCCTCTGTGTTAGCATATCATAATTAAAACCTATTAACTTCAGCCACAGTTTGTTAACATGATAACATGAGATGGAACCTGTTAGCTAGAATGATATGATTTGGCTCAGTTAGTTGAAGTCTAAGTGTTTTCATATGGAATCATGGCTCGGCACCTATTAGCCTCTTTTTTTTAGCATATCATCACAGCTTTTAACCCGTTATCCTTAGCTTTTGTTGGCATTTCATCATGACCTGGGATGAAGTAGCTGTACAGTGCTACCACATCCGTACTGTATTAATGATTTCCTTTGTGGAAGTGGGTCATGAATGATAACCGTTTAAGCTAAGGTTAATAACTCTTTCCAGGTTTTTCAGATTTTAAATTCCAACAACTCCGGCTAACATTAGAGTAGCTGGATAAATATGTTAAATGTATCAACAATTCAATCGTAAGCATAACTTTATGCTAAGCTAAGCTTACTTAATGCTAGCTTTAGCTCCATTTTAAGATTATAAATCTTGTCAGGCAGGAATTGAATAATTGTGTTTCCCAAAATGTCCAACTGTAAGACTTGTTTTTAATATTTAACATGAAATAAAAGTCAATCAGGTTTGTTTCTAATAAAATGGCGCGTGATGTATTGAACAACTCTGAACTTTAAAAAATGTTTATTGTGATTTACTGCTTTTTATTCACCTCCATGGTACAAGAGGACCGACGTGAACTTTGACCCCAATCAAAATTCTAATTTGGACTGCAATCACAGAGAAAATGAACAGGAATGAATTATACAAGGATTAGGTTCTGAGGCGGACTAGGGTCGGACTGAGGGGGCGGGGTTTAATGTCGGTCCTGCTCCTGATTGAGTTTTTTTTTTTTTTTTTTTTAATACCACTGTTTGTCTTTTTCTGCCGTGAGAAAATATTTTTGATGTTTGTATTCCTTCACAAAGAGAGTAACACTTTAATTCTTAAGCAATTGATGAAATAAAATGACCTGTTCACATATTCTCTAGTTTCCCTTTTTTTTGGCCTGATGGTGAATTTTACATATGATGTCAAAAAACTGATAAGTTCGTTCACTTTATTTTAAAACTCAATAAAAGCCGCAGTCCGTCCGAGAATGAAAACATAAATGATTTTTAGCTGAAAATGATTGGTGTGTAAAACTGCAGTTCATCAAATCTCCACTAGAAGCTACTCTCAACATTGATGACAGTAGTATGTGGGTGAAATACTACATAAATGAATGACCTATACAATATACATTCAATTTCAAAAATCAATACTATTTAAATGTTTAAAAATGTATTAATGTGCCATGTCTTAACAATTGCTAATAGTCTTTGTTTTTGTGGTGAAGTAGCTGTTATCCATTAATAGTCTGGTCGTTTAATGATCTGTGTTATTGAACTTCAAACCGAAGTACAACCCAATTAAATCAATGTTTAGCCCTAATCATGGACAAGGTCAAATGTTCAACAAAGCACTGTCCCTGCAACAACCATCAGATAATGAAGATAACGAGATAGTCTCATTGCGGTCATTTGAGTGTGGAGATACTGTTGGCAGCACTCGGCTCTGCAGGTGCTGCTGCTAATCTTTGCCAGCTAGACTTTATGAAGCTGTTTCCTTTTTTCAGCTGTTGCCTTTATGGTTCTCCACTGCGGATCATGTGTTTCCATCTCTCCCTGTCCTCTGCGTCTTTCTTTGTCACACCAACTAACTGCATGTCCTCTCACCTAATCCAGAAACTTCCTCTTTGGTGTTCCGCTTTTTCTCCTGCCTGGCAGCTCCATCTCCAGCCTCCTTCTACCTATACATCCACTATCCCTCCTCTTCACGTGTCCAAACCATCTCAATCTGGCCTCTCTTAATTTGTCTCCAAGATGTCTAACCTGGGCTGTCCCTCTGATGTTTTCTTTCTAATGCTGTCAATCCCAAAGAACATCCGAGCATCTTCAACTCTAACTCCTGTTGGTGCTGCTCTCACTACCATCTTGGAAACCCTTCCCTTCACTCTGTTGTGACTCTTCTGTCACAGATAACTCCTGACACTCTTCTCCATCCACTCCTACCTGCCTGCACTCACTTCTTCACTTCTTTTCCACACTCCTGTTTGAACAGTTGATTCCAAGTACTTAAACTCCTGCATCTTCTTCACCTCTACTCCTTGCATCCTCACCGGTCCACCTACCTCCCTTTCATTCACGCACATGTATACAGTCTTTCTGCCATGTGTGTCATTCTTCTTCTCTCCAATGCATACCTCCACCTCTCCAGGCTTTTTTCTACCTGCTCTCACCGCAGATCACAATGTCCTCCACCAACATCAGTGTCCACGGAGACTCCGGACTGAACTCGAGGTGACACAAATTGTCAGCTAATTTCTGAACCTAGCTTCTGCTACTCTTTCCCAGATCCTCATTGTTTGGCTCGTCAGCTTTGTTACACTAACACGTCTAATGATCTGCTCATAGACAGGAAACCGTTTCACCTGAAAATTTTTATTATGTTTTCACCAGAAAAATCATCCATCACTCGTCACGCATCTGTGATCGGTCAACGTGTCAGGAGGAAGCTGAGGTCACTTCCTTGCTTGTACTCCACGGATGGCTGTCCCCTAAAACACAAAACATAAAAGAGCATCCTGGTTATTGGTCTAACTGGTGTCTCTCCAGGTTCCCAGTGGCCAGGTTGTGTGGTTCTGTTACCTGGTGAAGAGTCTGGCGTTGGTGGTTCCCCTTAGTGTTGCTTTGTTTCCCTCCACCAGCAGCATACAACCCTCCTTCAGACCCTATGTTCACAAAATCCTCATAAAATTACTGGAAATCCTCTAATAAACGCTCCTCCACTTTTAACACAGGAAGCCAGTGACAGAGGGGGGGGAGGGGGGGCTCACCAGAACACAGGGGGTATCCGGTTCTTCGTGGTACTGCATGATCCTCTGCTCTCTGGTCTCCTGAACAGCAACACAGGCATCCAAAACAATCACAACCTTTACTCAAGTAAAAGTAAAACAATCCAAAAAAACCCTCCTGAGTCCAGAAGGATCATCAGGTAATAAAAAAAAAAATCAAATACAGATCGGCCACAACATTATAATCACTCAAAGGTGAAGTCAGAAAAACATTGATTATCTGGTTGCCTGTCAGTGGGTGGGATATATCGGGCAGCAGGTGAACATTTTTGTCCTGAAGTTGATGGAAGGAAGCAGGAAAAATTGACAACGACCGAGAGCCTTTGACAAAGGCCAGATAGTAATGTCTCGATAACTGGGTCAGAACATCTCAGGAACTGCAGGTCTTGTTGGCTGTTCCTGATCTGCAGTGGTTAGAGCCTACTAAAGTGGTCCTGGAATGGTTTGAGGAACACAACAACCAGTTCAAGGTGTTGACTTGGCCTCCATGATCCCCAGATCGCAATCAAGCATATGTGGGATGTTCTGGAGGAACAAGTCCAATCTATGCAGGCTCCAACTCACAACTTCCAGGATCTGCTGCTAACGTCTTGGTACCAGATATAGCTGCACATCTGCAGACGTGTGTGGAGTCCAGAGCTACACAGTATTAGGCAACTGGTTATGATGTTATGGCTGATCTGTGTCTAAAAACAAGCTTGTAACTGATATGGCAGGTAATCGACCAATCAGGAACACCTCCATTATCACCTAGTGTCAAGGTGACATCATCAGCCAATCAGACTTGAGTGTTTATTATGCTCTTATCAGTACAGAGGAGAAACCAGAGTCTGTACTCCAGTAAAGGTACAAAAAGAAAAAAAAAGAAGGGGGGGGTTCTGGGACTAACCCCCATGTGGCGGCTGCTGACGTCGGGGTCCAGGTAGTGCGGGTTGATGTTGAAGGGGACGAGGCCGATGGCAGAGAAGGAAGGCGGGTAGACGATTGGCATGTCGTTGGTGGTGCTGATGCTGACAGTGGCTACGTTGGTGCCGGCGCTGGAGCCCATGTAGGGGACGCCGTCCTGGACAGGGGTTGAGGGTGGAAGAGGGAAGGAGGTCATGTGATGTATGAAACTGACAGGAACATAACTACAAATGGGGTGCATTGTGTCTGTGTGTGTGCGTGTGTTTCACCTCCATCACCCTCCTCCTGATCTCCGACACCAGCTGGTTGTCATAGAGACTCTTCAGGAGTCTGAAAGTGTTTCCTCCTCCTGAGAGACAAAGAGCAGAAGGTCGTCAGATGTTCAGCTCATTTTTTACAACAGGCCCCTTATCGGGCATCCACATACTTTTCTTTTTTTTCTTTTTTTTTCACTGAGCAAGAAAAAACCTTTGGTTTTTGTCACATCCAGAGGTCATAGTGCGTGCATGTAGTTCCCTCTAGTGGACATAGGTGGTATTTGCTGTGAAAATCCCTCTCTGGGGTCAAAATCCCATTTTTGGACACAATGTTGGTCCATGACTATCCAGCTGTGCCAAATGGACAGTTGTTCCTGGTCCGATCCCACAGAAACTGTGCAGAATAACATGAACGTGGTATTTCTATTAAATTACATGCAGTGGTTATAAAAAGTGATTCCGAGCCCACTCACCGATTGTTTTATTTCATGGTTTTACTGTAATAAAACGACAGCCTTTTTTATCTAATAAAAAAAAATCTGGCAAGGATAAAAATATAAGTATTTTTTGCATTTAATCACAGAACACTCGCACGTAGTAACAGGTTCAATGTTACTGACGCCGATAATGAAGTATTTTAGGTTTCACCTGTCCGCAGACACAAAGGTTACGCAAATATACCTGAGCGCTATGAAGCTATTTGAATTTTATTTTAGGGATGTAATTCTGGCCGGGCTTAACTTAAAATAAGGTTTTAATATCTGTGTATACTGTCTTCATCACAGATAAGTATCCATAACAATTCATCAATGATCAATGTTTATCCTAGTATCTTTCCTCACCTATAAAAATGGCCTCAGCCTTCCGGACGGCATCTACAGGGTCCGTGGCCTCATGGATGCCGTCCACTAGGTAACCTGCAGGGACAGATCCACCACATGAAGACAGCGCTCACTGACAGTACTAGAAGAAGTCCGGCGTGGAGAGTTTGGAGTCCTACCCAGAGTCCTGAACTTCTCCCTCGCCGTGTGAGTGTAGGCATCTCTGTCATGGAGCGCGTATGGGACAAACAGGACTCTCTTCACATCTCTGAATCACACAATCACACACTGAGAGTCAAACAGAGACACAGCGGATGGTTTCACTATGAATATCAGACACCCGTGACTAAAACTCATCATTTTGGGGCGTGGCCATCCAGTGAGTCTCACCTTGGACACAACAGATGAGACACACCAGCTCATTTAAACGAGCATCATTACAACATTAGGTTAGCATGGAGATGAAAATGCTAACAGAGACGAGTAAACATCCGACAGATCCATGTTCTAGAAAAACCAACAAGTCAGAAACTGATACCTGGATCATATATATATATATATATATATGATCCATTGTATAATATATATATAATAATAAAGTGATGTGTCTTTGAGAAGACCAAAATATTTTAAGGCACTACTGATTGTTCACTTTGACTAAAATCAGGAGAAATTACCGAAGAGCCATTTCCTCAGATACCTACTCTAAGTCAAGGAAGTATTTTAATGATTCCATTAGAGACGCTGAAAACACATGGGCTTCCTTTATATAATTTATTAAAAATACACTCTTTACCTGAGCCAGTTGGATTCTGCACAAGTGGAAGCAAAATACTATACAATAATTATATCCTTATTATATTGTCTGACAAGGTAAATCCTTTGAACGGTGGATAATGCAGTTATACACAACTTGCTCTTTAGCTACTTCACTGTTTATTGGTTTTTTGTTTGTCTGTTTTTGTTGTTTTTGTTGGAGTTGCAACATGATCACGTGACTACATGTGATTTAAAAACTAATAGGGCTAAGAGTTACTGACTAAAATGAGATGACGTCATCATTATGATCACTTGATCATGTGACCGCTACGCTCAGCTCTGAGAGTTAAGCCAGGACAAGAACCGGGATTCCAGGATCCGCACCGGCACCGGCTCTGGTTGGACTCACCGCCCGAAGAAATGCTGGATGTCCTGTTGACAGTGGTCCAGGTAGCCGCTCCCGTGGAGCGTGGAGTTGGAAACCAGCAGGAGTCTCCTCATGTCTGAGTTCTGTTGAAGACTACAGGTCCGAGTCCAAAACCCGGGTTATGAGTCCGAGTCTAGAGTCCGGCTGTGTTCCGCTGACAGCAGCTCTCTGGCGGTCTATAAAATCTTCCTGCTGACGTCAGCGGACTCTTGTCACGTTTCCACACTCTAGTTCTAGTTTCATTATTACTTACGTTAACTAAACTTTATTTTAGGAATCTTTTCGGGTTCGTCCTGTCTTAGCAACAGAGCAAACACCGCTACATCCGGCACGAGCCTTTCACAATTAAAGCACCATCATCACAACTTCGGACAAAAATGTAATTATTTTATTACGTATTACACTTTTATTATTTATTTACACAATTTCATCAAAACTGACGTGTTGAAAGAGTAATGAAAGGTGAAGTCACACAATATAAGGGATAAATAAATTAAATACCAAATAAATTTGTAAACTAACATAAAATAAAGTAGTTATTTAAGTATTCAATACATAATTTTCAATAAAGTAGTTATTTAACTATTCAATACATAATTTTCAAAAAGGACTTAAAACTTTCCTTTTTAGCAGAACCTATAACCTTAATTAACATTGCTGCTTTTTGGTAAGGCTTTTATATAGTTATTATTTTATTTTTTATTGATGCTTTTATCTGCTTTTGCTTTGTAGCACTTTGAGATTTGATCCAAATGTAAAGTGCATTATAAATTAAATGTATTATTATTATTATTATTTTCAATACATCTACCTTGAACAGAGACTGAAGTCAGACTGGTTGGCTGTGGGGGTGGGGGGCAGCCTAAAAATGTTTTTTACAGACATCCTCCTCCCAAGAAATACTCCATAAAAGTTCAAACCTATTACAACTTGGTCGCAGTTATCAGTAACAGTTAGCAGCAGATAGCAAGTTTTAAGTTGTGAAAGTTGGTAGCTAGTGACCGGTAGCATGTTAGTCGCAATTTTCAGCTAGTAGCAGTTATCAACTTGTAGCAAATAGCAGTTAGTTGCAGTGACCAGCTGAAAGCAGTGGGTAGATAATAGCAGTCTTCATCTAGTTGCAGCTAGTAGAGGTTAGCAACTAGTAACGGTTAGCAGCTAATAGTAGTCAGAAGATAGCGGCAGTTAGCAGCTCATACCAGTTGGCGGCCAGTAGCAGTTAGCAGCTAGTAAAAGCTAGCAGAAGTTAGCATCTAGGAATAGTTACCAACTAGTAGTGGCCAGCAGCTAGTAGTAGTTAGCAGGTCCAGTAGCTCCTCCTCTGATCAGAGGATGACATCAGCCTCTATCTAACTGTTGTTGTTGTCATGTGATTGTTTACAATCAAGCGTGGCTGAACTTTGTGTATAAATGGCTCAAACCCCTCGATCATCTCAGTGGGTTTTGATGTCATCAGATGTCATCAGTCGTTTAATCCTTAATATTGGATTATTTTATCAGCTGTCAATCCGTTCGATGACATGACGGCGGAGTCTGTAATTAGGGTATGGAGTGTTTGATCAGACTGAGGCTAATTAAAGAGGGGTGTCAGATGGCGTCCCTCCTTCTTCTTCTGCTGTGGGTTAATCCTGAGGACAAGAGCAGATTTAACTGTGGGATTAACAACGTCTAAACGCTTCATCAGAGACAGTTATGTCTTTTTAATTCAATTTTTTATCAAATAATTTTGACCGTACTCATGTGATTGGCATCAATTTTAGAAAGCTGGATATTTTGTCATTTCATCCTCAGATCCTCTAATATGTCAATACTTCTCTGCATAAACACGATCTATCCTCACAGCTTGTTAAGTTAATTCAATTAGGTTCATTTATCTTTAAATTGACGAGTTTAAATCCCCTGATGAACTGGCGACTCGTCCAGGGTGTTCCCCGCACCCTTGCCCAAAGTCAGCTGGGATAGGCTCCAGCCTCTGCAACCCTAAACAGGATAAGTAATTATGGATAATGAATTAATGATTGAATCTTTATCTTTATTTATTTTTTAATTTTTTTCACAGGAAAGTCTTTTGTCCGTCAGATAATCTTATCTGAAGGACAAAAATATCCCAATGAAAACGGAAATTTTTCATCAGAGGAAAAAAATCATTCATTCCATGTTGTTGGACTTTTATTCTGGTTCTCGGATTCTTAATTGCTGTTTTTACATTTTCAATATGAAACCACCACTTCTCATGGTTTGACTCATATGGAAAATATATTCTGTCCTAAATCCTGAAATAAAATCTTGAACAGGACTGATATTGGTTAAAATCATTAAGTCGGTACAATTGTAAAATAATATTTATAGACAATATTGTATGGCAGAAAGCCGTACAATATTGAAAATATGACTTTTATGTCCTCCTAGGTGGTGAAAGGGATTTTAAAAAAAAATCTAAAATCTAAAAATCATGTAAATCAGTTTCATTATTAATTTCTGTCATATCCAATAGTGTTTTAGTTTACAAATATAATCCACTCAGCATTTAATATATGCAAAATAATGTCATCCTTTTGTATTTTTATTACTCTAAAAAACAGGTTCATCTTGTAAAAAAAAAAGGAGAAATTAAAGGGTAAAAATCCTGAAAATAAATGAACATCTGATAGTTATGATAAGGAATGATTTCAGTTAATACACCAAGTCATTAAAATTGTAAAATAAGTAAGGGGTTTATGTCCTCAGCGAAAATGAGAGGATTGTTTGATGAAGTGAAGCATGAGGGTTGAAGATGGTGTAAGTATATTTTTGATATTCTTTATGCAGCCTGCAGGCTCCATATGTGGATAAGTGTGTCGCTCTAATAGGATTGAGTGTGCTGACCTGGTTGCTGGAGGTTTGACTTTTAACCTCAGACAGAAACAGTACGCCTGTCCAGTTAAATGAAGCTCCGCCCCAAGCATGGAGACCCCCCCTCCCACCATGAGGATAAACATAAGAAAAAAACGCAATGCCGAAGGTTTGTACTAATAGTTTTTTTTACCACTGGTGGGTCGTGAAGGTACTGCAGTTTATAGAGCTTATCCATTTTACACTACTACAATTGGATTTTATCTCATCTATTTTAAGTTTCTTGTAGATAGGCTTATTTTAAGATCTGTAAATCTTTTCCTGAGGACTTAAAGAAAAACGACTTACACTTTGGTTAAAGAAAGTTACTTGGATACGCCCCTTTATCCAGATTGAAACAAACATTTAACGTGATTAAACCCGGGCATCCCTCCCACCAGGTGTCATGGAACTCTGTGAAGTAGTTTTTGTGTAACAAACAGACATATAAACATCAGCGGAGGTAAAAACATCAGCGTGATTTATTACTCAAGTGGCACATTTTCCACCAGGTTTGATCTATGTGACCATTCCTGCAGTAATCCTCCTCCTCATTCCCTGTCACAACCTCTGGATGATGTCATTCAGAGGGATGACGTCATCCCATGGGATAGCAACACACTCTCCTGAGTTTGTCGAAGAAGTTTGTGCAGTTACCCACTTGGCCAACAGAACCAACAGTGTTTTGGACCAGAACAACCTCCAACTGACCTGAAACCGGGGAATTTGTGGACTCAAACCAGATCGAATCCGAATCATGATACAAACATGTGATCTGGTCCCCCTTGGACTTAGGCTTCAAAGGGGGTTCTGACACCTTGCCCAGAGTAGGGAGACAAGGGAACCCTTCTGGAGCCAGAGGTGGGTGGGGAGCCTGTTGGCGAGAGTTTGGTGAACCGGGTTCAATTTAATGAGGCGACATGGAGCCACCACCCTGTGGGCTCACCACCTGTGGGGACGGGTGTTGCAAAGTTTTAAGAATGTCACTAAAAAAAGAGTTTGATCTTCTGGGGACTTGGAAGCCACCGTAAGAGTTGCATTGGGGCAACCAGTTGAGCATCACCTCATCAGGGCGCCTCCCTTTGGAGGTTGTCCAGGCCCGTTCCACCAGGAGGAGACCCCAGTGTAGAGCCAGTACTGTCTGGGGGGGCTCTATATGTCATCTGGCCTGGAAACGCATTGCAATCACCCATGATGGGCTGGTGAACTTTGCTGCTGAGTGGGGCGTCTGGAATACCCTGATCAGCCTGCTGCCTCCGCGACCCAAGTTGATGGAGGACAGTGAAGCTGGTGGGCGAGAGTGAAGCTGGTGGAGGACAGTGAAGCTGGTGGAGAACAGTGAAGCTGGTGGAGAACAGTGAAGCTGGTGGAGGACGGTGAAGCTGGTGAGGGAAAGTGAAGCTGGTGGAGAACAGTGAAGCTGAGGAGGACAGTGAAGCTGGTGGAGAACAGTGAAGCTGATGGAGAACAATGAAGCTGAGGGGGACAGCAGCCTGAGGTCATTAGCTTACTAGCTACTTTGGAGTACTGCCAGCCGATGACATCACGGCTGGCGGACCAATCACTGGGCTCGCAGAGGCTGATCCACTGTAAACCTGATGATCCTTAAGACTCTACCTTCAGTCCTGATGGGACAAGAGGCGGCAACACTCTGAGCGGACTATCTGAAGGGATTCCTCTGAGGTGAGCTCTGAGAGAACACACACCTGTAGAGAAATGAAATGTAATGTTTAGTTTTATTTTTGTTTTCTCAAAGAAGAAACATCTCACGATGACATCAGATATCATCGATTCTGCTTATATCTGATGTGATTGAACGCAAAAACAAACACAACTAAAGGCTGTTCAAGGATTTCTATACATACAATGCCACATTTGACATAGATAAGCCATAACATTATAACCAACTGCCTGTTATTGAGTATCTGTGACCCGTGGACGCCTGCACGCCAGAAGACCTCTGAATGTGTGCACTGGTATCTAAAACCAAGATGTTAGTAGCAAATCTTTTAAATTCTGGAAGTTATGAGTTCATGGATTCATCTTGTTGGTCAGGAACCCCTAGATGCTGGACTGGATTTAAATCTGGGGTATCTATGGGTTAAGTCAACACCTCGACCTGGTTGTAAAGAAATCCTGATCTATCAGACAGGACCATCTTCTTCCATTGCTCTGTGGTACAGTTCTGGTGCTGATGGTTTAATTGTAGGAGCATTCAGGAATGGATAGGGGTCAGAGGTCACTCCGACTGGTCGTGTTCGGACACCTTTCTGTCAGAACCATCATGAACTTTTTTCATGATGGTTCTTTTTTCAAGCAGTTTGTTTGACAGTGGATCTTCTGTGGGTTCAGACACACAGGCTCGCCTTCACTCCCCACGACCAGCATGAGCCTGGTTGTCCTTACTTAGACCACTTTGGTAGTTTCTAACCACTGGAACAGGCACAACAAGACCTCCAGTTCTGCTGATGTTCTGACCCAGTCATCAGACCATAACGATCTGGAGTCTCTCAGATCCTTATGCTTGATCATTTTTCCTGCTTCCAACATCAACTGGAACATCAACTGGAACAAAATGTTCAACTGCTGCCTGATATATCCAACCATCTGACCATTGGTAACCAGAGAATCACTGTTATTCTGACTTCATCTGTTGGTGGTTGTAATGTTATGGCTGATCTTTGTAAAACTTAGATCCACAGGGTTACGAAGAGCTCATGATTGTAGGAGAGGGTTGTAGGTACAATCATCTCTGTTGTGCTCAGAATGAGGAGTAATCTCGTTTACTCAAACAGACGTCTTCATGATCCTCGTTAACGTTGATTTATGACCTCATCAAATCCTCAAACCCGACGGTACTCACAAGGCGTCCTTTCTGACCCACTTCCAGAGAACATGCCGACGGCTAAGAGCAAGAGGAAGAAGCCGAAGAAGGAGGTGAACGGCGGTGAGGAGCAGATACAAGGTAGGCGGAGTCCTGCTGCTCCACCCAGCTTTGTTTTCTTCCACTGGTTTCCAATGTGGTCCAACCTGCAGGGGGTCCGGAAGTGGAGCCGGAGGAGAGGACCAACAGGAGCCCCAGCAGAGAGCCTCTGACCCCGGAGCCACAGGATCCAGCACCGCAGAAGAAGAAGAAGAAGAAGAGGGCATCGGCTATTGGTAACGAAAAGCTTTCTTTTCTTCCTTCTTTCTAATCTTTTATTCAACACAAAGCACGTTCCTTTAAGTTATACACTAAAAGTCAAAACCAAATCAAACCTGCAGTTACTATTGTGCTGTAATCAATGACAAACAAGGCAAAAACAAATAAATAAAACAACAACATGACAAAGATAAAGGGGCTACTGATGTTGCTGATATTCTGGATTATTCTTTTTTTCTATCTAAAGTGATAGAAATTGTATGAAATGTGTTGGGCTCAACACGTATCTCACCTAAATAAAAGAATATTCTTCATCACCATCATCTTCTTCTGACATCCCACTCAAGACCCTCAAACGTTAAAAAAATTTAAATTAAGTGGTGGTTCTTTCTGTGAAATCACGCTGCAAAAGCCGCAAAACATTTTCAAATGATCAAATTGTCTTGAAATTAGAAACATGCTGGAAGAGATTATTTTTCTTATGAGACAAAAACAAAAGGTACATTTCCTGGAAACAAGGTTTTTTTTTTCCCTTTCTTGAAATTCCTTTTTTTGCAGATCAGGACACAGAGAACACCGACGTGCCAAATGGAAACACGGAGGAGCCAGAAGTGGACGGACAGGAAACGGTCGCCGCGGTGACCAGAAAGACCAAACGGAAGAGGTGAGAACTCAACGGAGGCAGAAGATGGTGATGCTCTTCAGTCTCTAACGTCTGGTGTCACATGACAGGAAGGCGAAGACACTGGAACCCCATGACCCTGGAGCTGAAGATGATGACATCACTGATGCCCAGTCCGCCGTGCCCCAGCATTCCCTGTTCTCGGCGCCTCACGTACACAGCCAGCCGGTCGGCAAAGTCTTCATGGAGAGGAACCGTGAGTGTGAACCTCCGTCACGTTCTCACGCTGTTCGTACCCGAGGAACCAGTCATTCGATTCTGGAGTTGACCCAGATCTTCATCTGGATCCAAAATTGTGTTTACATTTTCCAGTCCGATCTGGATTCAAATCTGGCGATCCAGAATGTTTGTAAATGCTGGTACACCATCCTGGGAATATTTTGGCATCATTATAAGATCCAGCACACATCAGAGTGTGATCTCGATCCAGATCTAGATATGATCACAATGGATCCAGATCTGAATCCAGAATGTTATAATCCCCGTTGGATAACAGATGATAAATTAGACTGAAGCTGATTCAGTTTTAGGTCATGAATCTTCAGAGGTTCCTTCTCCAGATCCTGGAGACAACCACCATCAGTGGATTCGTCTAGAATAACTATCTGACTAATAACGAAACCAGTGTGTTTCCAGATACCAGGAGGAGGTTTTCATGGACCAGGGGTCACATGATGAGGGTCAGACAGACTTTTAGCTGTGATGACATCATGGCGAAGGTTAACATGTTAGTGATGTAGCACTCTGGATGAACTGACCCGACAGATTTGTAGGTCAGCTAGAGTCCAGATGGATCTAGAATTCCTCAGTGTGTGCGTCTGGATCAGCGGAACTCAGATAGTTTTAATTAATCTTGTTGTCTCTACTTCATTTGTGTGTGATTGTGCGTGTTTGTGTGTGTGTTTGTGTGTGTGTTTGTGTGCGTGTTTGTGTGTGTGTGTAGGCCGATTCCAGGCGGAGCGAGTGGATCAGCTCCGACACTCAGAGCTGATGGACGACTACATGGAAACCAGACAGATCTGGACCACCAGAGACGTTGCCATAAGGGTCCACAGCGGCTTCAGGTCTGCACATACGCACACACAGAATACACAACTATACACAAGCATACACAAATACACACTTACACACAATACACACACTTACACACCACACACATACACACACACTCGTTCACAATAATACAGAATACACACATACTGTATACACACGAATATACAGACAATATCCCTTATACACTCGATACAAACACACTTCTGCTCCGGAGATGGCATCCTGTCAGAGTTTCAGCCAATCAGAGGCCAGCCTGCTCCCTGTAGCTCTAACATGGTGTCCTGTGTTGTTTTCCTCTGTAGGGTGATCGGTCTCTTCTCCCACGGGTTCCTGGCGGGCTACGCCGTGTGGAACATCATCGTTGTGTATGTATTGGCGGGCGAGCAGATGACTACGCTGCCCAACCTGCTGCAGCAGTACCACCCGCTGGCCTACCCGGCCCAGTCGCTGCTCTACTTGCTGCTCGCCATCAGCACCGTGTCCGCCTTCGACAGGTGAGTGCAGGATCTGCAGCTCTGGAACCAGAGGAAACGGTTGAGCCGGATTCACCCATATGTTTCCTGCAGGGTCAACCTGGCGAAGGCCTCCATGGCGCTGAGAGGATTCCTCACTCTGGACCCTGCTGCTCTTGCGTCTTTTTGTAAGTTTGACATCGACTCATAGGGAAATACCGCCCCCTACAACGCCACCATTCTGTACTTTATGGACAAGGTCTTTTAGAGACTGCGAGATACGACATACCTAAAACATGGTTTTATGGCGACCCATGTCTCTCAGGCTCCGCCCCCTTTATGTCTGTTATGACTATCAGGCTCCACCCCCTGTTTTTGATATAAACCTTAGGGTCAGCCCACTGTGTGAGAGATGGGTCTCAGACTCCGCCCCAGTGTGTGATATGACATTCTGGCTCCGCCCCCTGTATGTGACATGTGGAGACATAAAATTCTGACAATCCACTCACGAGGAGTCAGGTAGCAAACGTCTCCAGCTCTCTTCCCAGCATCCTATAGGTTGTTGTGAGTCACGTGATCCGGCGACAGGACAAAGTCAATTGACATCTTTTATCGAAAAATGATTCTATGGTTCCATGAACTTAGACATATTAAACATATTTAAACATGTTATTTTTTATATTTTACGGAGCAATATTAGTCATAGTGTTACACGTTACCTGTCTCTCCGTGTTTAGTGTACTTCATCGCGCTGATCCTGTCCCTCAGCCAGCAGATGACCAGCGACCGCATGAACCTCTACCCGACAGCCAATCACACTCTGTGGTAGGATCCTCTACTCTACTCTACTCTACTTTACTCTACTTTACTCTACTCTACTCTACTCTACTCTATTCTACTTTACTCTACTCTACTCTACTCTACCCTACTCTACTTTACTCTACTTTACCCTACTCTACTTTACTCTACTCTACTCTATTCTACTTTACTCTACTCTACTCTACTCTACTTTACTCTACCCTACTCTACTTTACTCTACTCTACTTTACCCTACTCTACTTTACTCTACTCTACTCTATTCTACTCTACTTTACCCTATTGCACTCTACTCTTCTCTATATTACTCTACTCTACTCTCCTCTACTTTACTCTACTCTACTTTACTCTACTTTACTCTACTCTACTCTACCCTATTCTACTTTACTCTACTCTACTTTACTCTACTCTACTCTACTTTACTCTACTCTACTCTACTCTACTCTACTCTTCTTTACTCTACTCTACTCTACTTTACTCTACTTTACTCTACTCTACTTTACTCTATTGCACTCTACTCTTCTATATATTACTCTACTCTCCTCTCGCAGGCCTCCGGGCTCAGAGCAGCAGATTCTGCAGCCGTGGATCGTGGTGAACCTGGTGGTGGCACTGTTGGTGGGTTTGGCCTGGGCCGTGGTCTCCACCCGCCCCGATATCGACTACACAGAGGGTGGGTGGACCTTTCAATTTCAGCTAAATATATATAGAGGGTTTAAAACTACAACAGAGCTGCTGCAAGGATCCTGATGAGAGGGCGTAAACACAAACACACACCCCCCTTCTTCATTCCCTTCATTGGCTTCCCATCTCCACTAGGATTGATTATAAGATCTCTCCCCTCACTCACCATTGCATCCATGGCAATGTGCCCCCCTACCTGAAAGAACTACTCACCCCACTGACCTCAACACGATCCCTCAGTTCTACCCAGTTAAACCGTCTTCCTCCTCCCCCGGACTAAGTTCAGAACCATGGGTGATCAGGCCTTCTGTTCTGCTGACCCTCCTCTGTGTACTGCCCTCCCTGACCATCTGAGGGCTCCACCGACAAGACTGAGACTTTTGAAAAAGGACTTAAAACGTTCCTTTTTTAGCAGAACCTTTAACTTTTAATTGACATTGCTGCTTTTTGGTCATATTTTTATATTATTATTATTATATTTTTTATTGATGCCTTTATCTGCTTTTACCTTGTAGCACTTTGAGATTTGAAATGTAAAGTGCGTTATAAATTAAATGTATTATTATTATTATTATTATTATTATTATTATTAAAGCTAACATTAGATGATTTATAGATAACATTGATCGAACTTCTGTACAAAAAAATCAAAAAAAAAATCGAAGTTCAATCTATTTAGATAATTGCACTCATGATTGCAAGGAATAAAAAATGGTAGATCATATTTTCCATTATGGTTGCTATGGTTACTTGACAGTGTAGATTTTGTTGTGGTTGCTATGGTTACCTGACGATGTAGATTGTTTTATGGTTGCTATGGTTACTTGACAGTGTAGATGTTGTTGTGGTTACTATGGTTACCTGACAGTGATGATGATGTTATGGTTGCTACCCAAGAGCGAAGTTGGTATTAATTTGATAAACTTTTAAACAAAAATGATCGTAGTTTTTTTTCTTGCATGATGATGATGATGATGATGATGATGTGGATAATGGTGATGATGGTTATGATGATCTTGGCAATGGTGATGATTGTGAACAGGGCGATGATAATGATGGCGATGGTGATGATGATGTTTATGTGGATGTCAATAATGATGATGATGATGATTACGATGTTGATGATTGTGATGATGTCGTTGAAGAGCGTGATGAAGATGATGCTGTTGGTGATCATGATTGTGATGATGATGATGATGATGATGACGATGGTGACGATGTGATGATGAGGATGATGATGACATTGATGTTGTTGATGTTGAAGTTGATTTTGATGTTGATAATTGTAATGGCGATGTTGATGGGGGTGATGATGATGTCAGCGATGGTGATGATAGGATTATGATGTTGCTGTTATGATGATATTCTGTGCAGAGTTTCTGATGTCGATGGAGGTGGAGGGATACCCAAGAGGAGACGAGACTCTGGACGCCCCCGTCTGAATCTCAACCACAGAGGGAACAACTTGAATGTTCATGTCATGTTTTTGTACAGTGTATTTTCTAGCGTATTTCTCTTCTGAGTGTGATTTTTAAATAAACGAATGCAGTAAAAGTCTTCAGGTGTGTGTTACTGTATAGCTTTTAACCAGAGGGGGGCGCTTTGCTTCAAAAATCAAACACAAATCATTGTGGTTTTATTTTCCTACATGACAATGTTTAATTCAGAAATTGTCAAATAATATGGCCTACAGACTGCAGAGGTGTCTCTCCCCGAGAAACACCTGTGTTTTCTTTAGAAAAAGTTCTATAGATAACCCAGGTATCCCTCAGGGAGAAAAACAACCCCAAGATATCTAAAGTACCTTAAAACAAGAATTATACTTAACGTAGAAGAGTTCATTTATTAAGTAATTCTATTTTCAATGCATACCATATCCACTCATGAGACTTGACTACTTTGATCACGTGATAACAAACAGTTTACCATATTGCTAGGCTGATCATATTTAGTATCTGCAGCATTATTTCCGAGGATTGCTTGAATGCTTCATCAAACGGAATCACGTGAGGAGCCGTAAAAGCCTCAAAACGTGGTTTTATGTTAATAAATTATCTCGGAATATTAAAAATGTTAAGAAAATTAATTTAATGATGTTTGGAAATTGAAAATGAATGTACAAAAATGTTTAATTTAAAATCAGTGGTTTTGAAATTGAAAAAGTTTTTGAAGCCAGATTTTTAAGGATTGTTGTCGACCACTAATTAACATGGAATCACCAACAAGACTATAAAAGAGGCAAAGTCTCAACGCAGTCCTTTATAAACCAGGGGATATTTCCCAAATAACAAGGTTCTGTATATAATTTATGGTTCATCTAAACATCCTTTATCTGACTGTATGGAGTTGTGGTGTTACACTTTTAAAATACAACAAATTCAACAGCAGCATTAGGACCACACTAACCCACTGTTTCTCAAGCCTCGTTTTATGAAATGTAAAGATTTGTTTTTATGATAAAATAAGGCCAATAATGGTCAGCACAAAATTGGTGTCACCCCAGACTCACTCATAAGTAGTTGTATTTTAATATTTGGAGTGAAACTAGGGTATAATTCCAACCAAAACTTAAATATGTGTAATTCACTTTGATTTTCAAAAGAATGATTTGCAAAGCTATTTTTGAGGGCTACACGTCTGAATGACTTACATATATTTGGAGGGTAGCTGACACAAACACGAGGGTATGCGGGTGTCTTCAGTCAACAGTTGATTTTCTTTGTACAATAAATATTGATCAGAGTTATTGCGATATGTATGATGAATGAATTAACGAGACTAAACTATAACGATTTCAAACACGTTTCAAACCATCTGCTTCAACAATCTTAAAAATGGTGTCCTCCATCTGTCAGTGAACTTTTATTTAAGACAAATCCCTAGACGTTTTTTCTCTGTTCAGTGTCAGAGTTTTATTATTTCCCAGTTGACCATGAACGCAGCGGGACTAGGTGATGAGGAGCGCGCGCCGCCGTCCTCAGCAGAGCGGTGTGAAGATGGCGGAGCTGCAGATGCTGCTGGAGGAGGAGGTTCCTGCGGGACGGATAGCTCTGCTGGACAGCTTCACCAACCTGGACAGAGTAGCGGAGTACTGCGAGAGGAACTACGTCCAGGTACGAGCGAGTACTAGTACACAGGTGACGTAAGGAGGAGCCATCGGTACAGGGGGTCCAGCCTCCGTTACGTCACCGGACTCGCCTAACAGACCGAACTGAGGAGAAGTTGACTCCGATTCTAAATCATTCTTTTGAAACGTTTAAAAAACAGTTTTTCGATTTAAATAAAACTTTTCAGACTGGAGTTAGGTTCATTTTGAGCTCCACTGCTGCGCTGACTGTTGGAGCGTCATATCTGAATGTTAGGTCAGGAGTCTTAAGAGTTAAAATTTCAATAATTCACGGTTAAATTAGTATTATACTTAAAGCCGAATAAAAGAGATATGTATTTTTGTTCCTTAATGTCTTCAAATCACCTTATTTAAAAGTTTAACTAAGCAGAACTATTAAATAACTTTTTAAAAATTGAAATCTGGTATTAAATTACAAGTTATACCTTCAGCAAGTTTCAGACGCTGCATTTGTATTTGCCCCTACGTCATATACGATGACGTCATAATAACGCCAGAGGGCAATTTTTAAGTTACAACAATAAAAGTGGCAACAGAGGAGAGGTTGTGATAAGCTTCGTAATAAAAAAGAGTAGAGGCAGTGATATAATATGTGGTGGATAGTTGTTTTTGTGAGTTTTGAGAAATTAACAATGATTGTCATTCCTAAAACTTCAGGTATCCATTGGGGCATTTACAACCAAATCACGCAACTTTTCCTCTCTGGTTTTTATTGTTCCGACACTGCCCCCAGTGGTTTCTGGTGGTTCTGCCCACATTTCGATATACACTAATTGTTTATTATCCTCTTAGTATTCTTTGTTCACTTATATTTTATCTCAAGTTTAGATTTTATCCATCGTTTGATATATTTACTTACTGTATCTACCGTACAGCCAGCGATTGACACTGTTTGAAATTCATTAGCAACATGCTAAGCAGCCTTTTTAACAATATTTTTAGATACCCAAGGATGAAACCAATTGTTGGTGTGAACTAACGCCAACACTTTTTCCAGTATTTAGTTACTGTTGTCATGACAACAACAACGTAACAGACAAGTGATGTTGCATGTTCTTCTTTTATGGTTCAGACACGCTAGACACTACGATATGCATGTTGTGCCTTCTACTTATTGTTATCTAGTTCTATTAAGCCCAATACTGATCTTACGTCTATTAGCCCACTCATTATGGTCTTGGTATCAGGTCCAGGAATCAGGTACAGCTATTAGGTCCAGGTATCAGATCTGGGGAACAAGTCCAGGTATCAGGTCCAGATTTCAGGTCCAGGAATCAATTTCAGGTATGGGATCAAGTCCGGGTATCAGGTCTAGGAATCAAGGCCTGGATTTAAGTCCAGGTATCGGGAACAGGAATCAGGTCCCGATACCTGGATTATCGGGACCTGATTCCCGATAAGAGAGAGGAATGACTATTTCTTAAGCTGCAATGCATCTTGGACTCATTTTTAAGTATCGTATGGATTTAGAAATTAGCCATTGCTGGCCATTACTGAGCATGTAGGACAGCACCGGCCCACCCACCCAACCCAGACACACACACACACACACACACACACACAACCAGGTCCAAAGCTGGTTCTGATTATCCGTAACCCCTCCTCCTGCCGCTAATTGGAACCAGATGGCACTGCAGCAGGACGCTGGTCGTCCGTGGGTGTGTGTTGCGTTCTGACCCCTGGCGAGTGGGTTTCCAGCGAGATGAGCCAGGAACAGCTCCTGCGGGGGCAGAACCGGCTGAGCGTTTGGATTGCAAACCTGAACAGTTTGCTGACAACAAGCTCCTACATTTCCCAAAATAAAGTTTTAGAACGGAAATGATCCTTTATCAAGTTAAGTCATCTTGTCATCTTCCTCGTAAGGAAGCTGACTAGTAATAGATAATTGAATATAATGAATAAAATATATATTCTTATGTGTGTAAATAATATAATAAATGTTAAGGCTAGTATAATAATAAATCATTTTTCAGATGAATACTAGTAAATATTTTATAGTAGTAAAATAATTATTGTAATTATTATATACTATAGAGAAATAATTAATAGCATAATAGTACATGATGGCAAAAATGAAAAATCTATTACTATGACATGTAAAAAGATTTCATGTATATAATTTACAAATGTGATGTAATGTTATGAATTATTATAAATAATAATTGTATTAACATGAAAATATTGTGTGGAAAGTAATGTCATAATGAAAAATAAAAATAATTTATATTAAACACTTAATTTTTAAATCGAATACATATAAATTATGAAATATAATAAGTAATACGAACAATTATAGTAAATATTAACATTGAATAAAATAAAAAATGTAATGTATGTATAATAATGTATGTACAAAATGTAATACAACAACTAATAATAATGGGAATAATATGTAATATAATTGTAATAGTATAAGATCATTAAATATGAATTTAATAATAAGACTTACTGACTAACACTTACATAATAATTAACAAATTCCAATGCAGATTTAATATAATGAATTATAACAAATTATGGTATTTGCTAAAACCCTTTTTAAGAGAATAGAAAAGAATGTATGGAAATTAAGTTTAAGATGAATTATAAAAATTATACAAATACAGAATTATATGTATGAATAATACAGAGTAAGAAATAGCCAAATATAATTATGTATGAATATAATAAAATAAGTAAGACCATAAACAATATTTAATAAAAACATTAAATCTAAAATAATGCATATTGCAATATATGTATTAAATGTTATATAATTAAAAGATTTTAAATAAATAAAATACATTTGTCATAGCAATACACATATATTCTGATCATGAATAGTTATCCAGGTTAGTTGTTAAAATTTGAGAATTTGGCAGTAGAATCTGTTGTTTCATTTCAATTATGCCAAAAATTAATACAAAACTTAAAGCAGTTTAAATATAATAATTAAATATGATAATAACAGTATAAATACAACAAATATTACAACAATATTGTCTTTAAGTTTATTTTTTCAGATTTTAATTTAATAAATATATATTATAAAATAACAGGATACATATATTAGTGTATGAAGGTATGTAATATAATGAAAAAAATAATAAAATATAATTGTTGAAGGTTTGGCGGTGGGTAGAATGTGTTTTGCTCTTGGTAGAATGCGTTTGGCGGTAGGTAGAATGCGATGGTTGTGGGTAGAATGTTTTTGGCGATGTGGGTAGAATGTGTTTGGCTCTTGGTAGAATGCGTTTGGCGGTGAGCAGAATGCGTTTGGCGGTAGGTAGAATGGGTTTGGCGGTGGGTAGAATGTGTTTGGCGGTGGGTAGAATTTGTTTGGCGGTGAGTAGAATGCGTTTGGCGGTGGGTAGAATGTGTTTGGCGGTGGGTAGAATGTGTTTGGCGGTGGGTAGAATGTGTTTGGCGGTGAGTAGAATGTTTTTGGCGGTGGGTAGAATGTGTTTGGCGGTGGGTAGAATGTGTTTGGCGGTGAGTAGAATGTTTTTGGCGATGTGGGTAGAATGCGTTTGGCTCTGAGTAGAATGCGTTTGGCGGTAGGTAGAATGTCTTTGGCGATTGGTAGAATGCGTTTGGCAGTGGGTAGAATGTGTTTGGCGATTGGTAAATTGCGTTTGGCGGTGGGTAGAATGCGTTTGGCGATGGGTAGAATGTGTTTGGCGAAGGGTAGAATGCGTTGGAACGCGGTAATGTGATGTGAACAGGACGTGAACGTTGGATGCCGTCTGTGGCCGTTTAAAAGGAGGTCAGAGGAATCAGAGCGTGATTCTTCCTAGATCAGATTCATGAATTCAGCTGAAATGATGTGAGAGTCCTCAGGCCAGAGGAGGAGGAGGAAGAGGAGGAGGAGGAGGCGGAGGCAGTTCGCCAACTAGGTCACAGCTAACATGTCAGAGACATGATGGGAAACAGAGAAAACAAAGAGAGGAAGTTTTAAATATCACTAGAACCTTCAGAGCAGACGTTTGTGGTCAGAAGCTCCACCCATAGGAAGTCAACTTGTGTCCTGTCAGCCTCCAGCATGAATGAGTTTAAACTGACCTACATCATGCCTCAGCAAAAACGCACTGGCACGCACATACACACACACGCACACAAACACACAGGATCATGTCTTTTTGCTGTTGTATATACACATTTGTTTACACACACTTTATACACATTGAATTGTGCAGTCCAACATGACACACACATTACATGGACAAACACAAAACACACACGGCACGCACACAGACATGACGTAGACTCCTGGTGGATACAATTAACTAGATTTAAAGAAATAAGCTAAATTTAACTTAAAACCTTGAAATGTGGTCCATGTGGTTTAAATCCAAAGCAACCAGACTTTTGTTTTGGCTTGAAGATGTTTCACCTCCCATCCAAGAGGCTTCTTCAGTTCCTACTGGCTGGTTGGGAGTCAGGGAATTTAGAAAATCCCGTTGCTTTGGATTGAACACACATGGATTACCGTGACCCAGATGGATCCAAATCTACCCAGACATGTTCAAATGTGGTGAGTTCTGATTGCATAGGTAAGTGTTATTGTATGTGTGTGTGTGTGTGTGTGTGTGTGTGTGGAAGGTACGGATGTTTTTGTTATCTGTGTAGTGTTGCCAAGGAGACGGATGATACATAATCTAACTATGCTTGGCCCTCTCAGATCATGAGTCACATGTTGGATCATCTTTAAGAGTCATGTGATGTCATGGACTCCGCTGCCTCAGTCATCATGGGTTGGGTCGTTTGCAAGATTCAAGTAATGACATCATGACATCAAACCCTCTGTCCCAGCAGGCAGGAGACCAGCAGCGGGCGCTGGAGGAGACCAAAAGCTACACAACCCAGTCACTGGCAAGTGTCGCCTACCTCATCAACACACTCGCCAACAACCTGCTGCAGATGCTGGACATTCAGGCTTCACAGCTCCGCCGCATGGAGAATGCCATCAACCACATCTCTCAGGTGTGCCAAACCTACCACATGCACACAATGCACACTAGCTGCAGTGGTATCTACAGACATGCTAATGTTAGCTCTAGCAGTAGAGCTGACTACAGACATGCTAACATTAGCTACATGCTTGCAACAGTTCAGCAAAAGTTAGCTACTGCATTAGCAACTGATTTTTCAACGTTTGATGCATTCCTGATGGCAAAGCTGCTAAAATTAGCGGGAGAGTATGCTGTAGCCCTGGCAACAAACTAATATGAGCCGCCTGCAGGCATGCTAATCGTAGCTGCAGCGCTGGTTGAAGACATGCTAACATTAAAACATGGACTTGATGGACAGCAGTCTGGACTGTGAGGTCATGACTTCTTCAGTTTTTCCCACCCTTCAATCTTCTTTCAGACCTGATTTCAGAGTCTGTTCGTCCTTTTAACTGTAGGTAAAAATTCAACGTCCGGGTCAACGTGGTCCAGAGAGACCCTCAGTGATTTGTTCTGTCAGTGTAAGGAATATCCAGTAATAACGGTTCTCTATTCATATGTTGTATAGGCAAATCTGAAGCTCTCTCTTTGAGACCATCTTTGATGTTTCATTCTGTCGAGTCTGATTCCAAACACACTTCTGATTCTCGGAAATACAAACTATATGAAACATCTAAACACAAACGCGGTCATAACTGCAGGTATGGATTAATGTGCATCAGGGTCAGGAGGATCAGGTTTTTATTGATGATTCTGATTCTGATCACTGACATATTTTTCCTCCTTGTTAAAGTTTATAAAAATCCTCTGAAGGCTTGAGAAGCAGATGGCCCTTAAAATGCATCACAGTGAAATGTTCCCAGTGAGAGGCTGGGTTGAGAAAGACTCCTCCATGAGAGGGTGTGATTATTTATGAACATGAAAACATGATGTCATCATTCCTATAGCAGTCTGTCTGGATGCTCAGTGACGTCGAAAATAAACTACCAACCTTTAGACCTTACCAGCAGAATCTGAAATTTGTCTGTTTTTCCTGCTTCCAACATCGATTTCAGGACGAAATGATCACTTCCTGTTTAATATATCCCGCCCACTCGCTGGTAACCATGGTAACCAGATAAGGACTTAAGGACCTGTGAGTGGTTATGATGTTATGGCTGATCATTGTAGCACTATCTGTGTTCCTCCTTCAGACGGTAGACGTCCACAAAGAGAAAGTGGCGAGGAGGGAGATTGGAATTTTGACGACCAATAAAAACACATCCCGCGCTCATAAGATCGTAGCTCCGGCCAATCCAGAGAGACCGGTGCGCTACATCCGGAAACCCATCGACTACGGTGTGCTGGACGACATCGGACACGGAGTCAAGGTGGGAAAGATGTCACAAAGTAAAGATCTAAACATGCATGGAGTTGTCTTCCTCTCATCTTCATGATTTTACACAAACTTCTCCCCTGCTTCTCTCCTTCTCCTCCTGCTGCCTCTCAGTGGTTGTTGAGGATCAAGGTAAGGTGGTCAGTCATTGGCGGAGATCTTCACCTCCAGGCGCTCACATCTATTGACTGTCTGTGAACGACTCGCGTGTCTCCACAGGTCAACGGTCAGCAGAGCCTGAAGTTGGGAGGAACTCTGACCCGCTCCAACGCCCCCACCCAAAAACCACCTAGTCCTCCGAGAGCAGGCAGGAACACCTTAGAGTACGTACCCAACCTTCATCCTTTCTCCTCATCATTTCTTCATCTCCTTCTTCCTCTCAACTCATGGCAAGCATTCTCTCTCCTTATCTTCTTCATCACCTTTCCTAATCTCCTTCATTCTCTCCTCATCTCCTTCATCCTCACCCTCCATCTCCTTTCTCCACCTGGACCTCCTGTTGTGTTGCTTCCTGTTTACACCTTACCTGCGGCTCAACCATCTGTTGGTGTCCAATCATGTAAAAGACGGCTGGCACACAACCTGGCACAGACACACACACACACACACACACACACACACACACACACACACACACATAGATTATGCTTCTGGTGTTTGTACACAGCGCAGCTGAAGCCTCTGTTTACATATTAATTAGATGTTTTTGGGTTGTTTCTGTTTTTGGGTTGCTTTCTGTGTGTTCACATTTTTTTTCTCAACAGTTTGTTGAATGTGGAACTTTCTAAAAATGCATCTCGACATCTAAAGTTCTATATCTCTCACAATGGTCATGAGAAAGAATCATGTCATGTTAAAATGATGAATGTTTAATTATTACTGTTTATTTTCTCCTGAGAGCAGTTAAGTCACAGTGACCTCCTGTGGCTCCTCACACACATTACCTTCATTAAATCACTCCTTTATTAGATATTCTATCAGCACAATAATGATAGGGATATAAATAATATAAAATACATGTTTCAGGGAAAAGGGAGGGAATTAAGAGACTTCAGTAAAATACTAAAAGATAGATCATTTTAGGATGGACAATGAGACTCACCTTCAGGAACAGATTTCCTCCCCCCGTGGCCCTATATTCTTTGACCTGACACCTGGACTTAATACCCATACCTTATACTTTGACCTGATTGCTGAACCAACATGAAGAACCCGATGGACATCAGCCCAGTACTGGGGTATGAAGATCAATGATAACCACTAGAAGAGGGCAGCAGCACACCATCGTATCCATCTTGTATGTCTGATTCAGAAAAGAAGTCGAAACAGCATCACCCTCTGCCCGTTATGTTGTTGTTATCATGACAACAGTGATTGAATACTGGAATATTTCAAATATTAGTTGTTTCATACTCGGGTTCAGACCGACAAAAAGTTCTCACATACTATTAGAGCGCTAAATAGCATACTGCTAACGAAGTTCAGACAAAATCGGGTGCTAGATGTGTGGAGGCTTTTGAAAAATGACAGTGAATATTGAAGTCATATTTGCTAATGTTAACTATAATATCTGAAATTAGCTAATAAAAGCTATGATTGCTGAAATCAGCTGATGTCATCTATGAGATTGCTTACATTAGCTGTAGCGCTGACTGCAGATGTGCTATTGTAAGCTGCAGGGCAGGCTGCAGACATGCTGACGTTAGCTGCAAAGCTGGTTGCTGCTGTGATGTCACTCAGATAAATGTTTATTATATCTCCATGACAACATAACTACAATGTTTTTCTCCAGACTCTGATTTTTTTGAACAGGACGAGCTCCCAGTACAGGATGCTGGCATTGGTGACATCATATAAACCCTGTCTCCTCCCTCACCTCATGCCTGTACAGGAAGAGCTCCCCCTACAGGACGTTGGAGCCTGTGCGACCCCCAGTTGTGTCCAATGATTATGTCTGCAGCCCCAACAGAAACAACATGGTTGCTGGACAGTTCCACAGTCTGGCCCGCACTGCCACACTCAACCATCGACCCCGAACATACAGGTAGCCGTGTCGCCGTGGGAACACCGCCGCTGAGTTCCGTCTGCTTTCGCTACTAACAAACTGATTTCCAAAACATCATCATGTCACGTCATTACAGTCAACATAAATTGCTAACATATCCGGTTTCCTCGCCTTGCGTTCTATCTACATCCTGGTGATGTCACCACATTTAATGAGGCGACCGAACACGAGCAAAGGCTTATATTTCTGTGATGGGACCAGGAAATGGTTATAGACAAGGTTAATATTAACTAAAATGTACTCAAATCCTCAGCCTGCAGCCTTTATAGATATATACAGGGCCACTAAATTAAGTCGGCTATTCTGAAATGAATCTGCAATCTTCAGTTTTTTACCGTTTCCTGGTGTTCTACTTTAACAAACTAGGCCTAGAATTTTAACCCGATCGTCTTGAAATTTGCTGGCTGATATTTTAAAACCATAATGATTAAATATCAAGAGCTTCAGGTTTTGCTGGCCGGTATAGGGCTGCGAATATTGATGTCTCACCATAAAAAACAAATTTTGCATCATTGCAAAATTTGTCATTTATCTGCAATGTGTGGATGTTGTGCTTTAACGAACTCGTCCTAGACATTTGACCTCATCAACATGAAAAGTGGTGAAAGTAATTTTAACACATTGATCATTAAAGTTATCAAAGGTTTTTCCATAACTTGAAAAAAGGCGTGGCCATGGCAACACAGGGAATCTTCATCCCTTGCTCTTAAACCCCTGTGCTCAAAATGTCCCTTTCCATTGTTTCTGTCCCAAACCTCACATTTCAGTCGAACAGCCAACCGATTAATCACAGCCAGGAGTCTCTGTATGATCCATTCCGTGCCGGTTACACGCATGCGTCGCCTTATGTTTCACGTCTCACGCACATACATCGAGTCTGAACTTCCATCTCTACAAACATCTCACCAGCCTAGAAATCTTTCACTTACAAATGTGAAGATAAGATTATGGTTTTATTAATTAGAATGGACCAGTCAGACTTTGGTAATTGGAATCAGCCAAGAAAATTGCAATCGGTGCTCCTCTAATATTAATTACTAATTTGTTCTGCATTGTGGTAGAGTTTACGGTTGGCGCAGGGAGGTGAGTGGGGTTCCGCGAGCACTCTTTCCACGGTAATGGGAAGCAGCAACGTCTGGGAACCCAGAAGTGCGACACATAACTGCGGAGAAAAAACGTTCCACGAGTCCATTCCTGAAACAAAATAATGCGAGTATTTTTTAATTAGTACCAGGCGTCTGAAAGGTTTTGTCAGCTATCAAATTTCTTTCAACGTCATCAACCTTCCTGATACCTCATCATTCTTCCTGATACCTCATCAGTCTTCCTGTTTCCTCATCACTCTTCCTGTTACCTCATCACTCTTCCTGTTACCTCATCATACTTCCTGATTCCTCATCACTCTTCCTCTTACCTCATCATACTTCCTGATTCCTCATCACTCTTCCTGTTACCTCATCATACTTCCAGATTCATCATCACTCTTCCTGTTACCTCATCATACTTCCAGATTCATCACCACTAATCCTGCTCTTCTTCACTGATTCATTTTCAGCATGAAGCTTTGTCTTCTCTCTGGTGGTACGAGGTGCTGATGCTCCGGATGGGAAAACGTCCTTTTATACGTGTTTATATGTTTACATCAATGCTGTGTTCACGCTGACACATTGCTTTATTCCTGCAAACGTCACCAGCTGATAAGATAAGATAAGATAAACCTTTATTAGTCCCACAATGGGGAAATTGCAGGGACTGGAGCAGGTCGGATGAACCAGTGATGGATCTGTGTCTGTTTACAGCGGCAGCAGTGGAGGCAGTAGCCGGAGCAGCAGCCGGGAAAACAGTGGTAGCGGCAGTGTGGGCATTCCCATTGCAGTGCCGACCCCCTCTCCCCCCGCCACCTTCCCAGGTAACACCCACACACATCTGTTGTGTCTGTCCCTCATGGGGTTAATGGAATGCTTTTTTTCACTTCCTTCTTTCTTTTATTCCTCCGTGAAGTTTCACCAACTGCAGGGCAGACTAGCTCCTCCTCCACAGCTCCTAACTCCTCCCCCTCCCCGACTCCCTCCTCTTTCTCCTCCTCCTCCTCCTCCACCATGACCTTAACACAGCCAAACACAACCCTCCCATCAAACGCATCTTCTCAACAAGCAGAGCGGCAACCAAACCCAATAATCAGCACATCCCCTCCATCCAACCTCGCTCCTGGCATGTCCGACATCCTGTCAGGTGTGTTGTCTGGAGAGCTGTCTCCTTCCCTTCCTCCTGCCTCTCCTCCACCTCTACTCTCCTCTTCCTCCTCTTCACCTGCTGAAGGTGAGTCCATCCGACAGCTCCGCCCTCATTTGCCATCTCCTGTCATTCATCCTCCATCGTTGGCGAGGGGAAAACTTGTGGTGTTTTGCTCTTCGTGACCCAGCCTCAGTGGTGGTGGGATCCGTGGTTCATCAGCAGTGAGTCCGATCAACCGGTGCTCCCGTTCATTGTTATTTAAAAAAAAAAGAAGTATTTATTAAGTATAATATTTTGTATTTCTGATAGCAAGGCATTCCATATCTTAGGACCTTTAACCATGGAAGAGGAAACACAACATAAGGATAAATAAATGAATAAGTATATAAATGCAGAAATGAATAAATAAATACATAAATGGAGAAATAAATAAACATACATCTTGTCAATGAAAAGGACTTCATTAAATTATTTATAATTATTTATTTATACTTTTTATTTATTTATTCCTACATTTTTTTTCATTCATTTTTCGCATTCATTAATTTTCATATTTCTGCATTTATTTATTTCTGTATTTATTCATCTATTTCTACATTCATCTATTTATTTATTGTTGTATTTCTGTATTTCTACATTTCTTCATCTATTTATTTCTGTATTTCTTTGTCCGTATGGTAATGAGGTTGGCGAGCCTAACCTAAAGCAGGATTGGTTTGTTCCTAGAATCGTTGGGCTGTTATTTTTGGCTTGGATTTGTACGGCTAATCGGGAACTGTAACATTGAGTTTCGGCATCTGCCAGAAATATCCCAATATTGTGTGAGGACTTTGTAAGATTCTCGAAGTTTTGTAAATTATACGTTTTAAGAATATTAAATGGTGCCATTTCATTGGCTTCCGAGCCTATACTTTCTTGTTGTGTTAATGTAATGATGGCTTAAGTCTCGATGCTGATTGGGTGGTCTCGCTGAATTCAGTTTCACTGTAAGGAAAATGTAACAGAACTATTATGTGCTCTTATGATTGGGCCGCTTTTATGGGTAAGCGTGATCTTATATGTCGGAAAAAGTTAAGATTAGTCTTGACGGTCTTTGAGACTCTCCTAATATATGCTTCAAATTCCATAGTGAATCTAATACTGAGATATTTACACTGATGCAAATACCCTTTATTATTGTTAAGTTATCACATTTTTTGCCTTTCAGCACATTGAAACAGTTCCACTATTAAAAGTTAAGCAGAAACACAGATGATTTGTCTGTTCAGTAGCTCAGAAGCCGGTTGTGGAGTTTTCGCAGATACGTTCATCGTGACATCACTCACCTGTGGTAGCGTCTTTTTCCAACATGGACGTCTGGCCAGTTCTGGAGTGTCCTCTCTGTTGTGTCCAGGTCCCATCGTCCCTCAGTTCTACAGTATGAACCGCCCACAGCCGCGGCAACAGAATCCACAGCTTGGGGGGTCGCTGCCGTACCGTCGGCCCCCCTCCGTGATAGGTCAGTCAATCATACCACAGAACCAGGTGAACGGGGGTCCATACTACAACCAGAGTCCAGGTACAGTTCGTTTCCAAGCCAACAAGATGATATTGTCATTCATTTAAAGACGGCTTGATTCTGAAGCTGATCCGTGGTTATTGTTGTTTTGGCAGCATCCCCCCCGTCCCCCTCCCTCCTCCAGTTTACACCTCAGCTCCCTCTCATGGGGTTTGTGGCTCGGGTTCAGGGGTCGAGTGAGTAGAACCATCTAGAACCTACCTTTTCCCACAATGTTTATTCTTAATTATATGCTGCTTATATAACATCTTCCCCC
The DNA here is from genome assembly GCA_009660295.1 of Lophius piscatorius. Taxonomy (NCBI): domain Eukaryota; kingdom Metazoa; phylum Chordata; class Actinopteri; order Lophiiformes; family Lophiidae; genus Lophius; species Lophius piscatorius. The sequence goes on along the minus strand of VRLP01000976.1, from coordinate 122,055 downwards.
TCCGCCCTCCTTCCAGACTCTGACACCCCTCCTCCTCGCACGCCTGCTGGGAGCCAATCAGGGCTTGAGGAGCACATGCAATCTCCTCAGGCATTGGAGGATAGACAGGAAGAGGACTCTGCAGTTGTAGAGTACAATGACCCGTATGCGGAAGAAGACCCGCAATGGGCCCCAAGGAGCTACCTGGAGAAAGGTATGCTACAAAACCGATAGGTCATGGTTAGCCAACGGTAAACTCACTGGTAGCAAATTTTTAGCTCACTGATAGCTCATAGTTAGCTTAAGGTTATCTAGCTGTTTGTGCACTGTTAGCTCATGTTAGCTAACAGCTAGCTTTCTTCCCAACAAATCTTATTCAACAAGGCTCAGAGTGATACTTTGACTGATTAATATACTCCTTGATAGCATATGTATTAGAACTTATGGTTAACCCACATGTAGCCAAATGTTAGCTCAAAGTTAGCAAACAGCTAACTTTGAACTAACAGCTAATTTTTGCCTAACTGTCGGCTAGCGGCATGTATAGCTCACAGTTGGCCCGTGGTGAGGTAACAGTTATCTAATGTTAAGCTAATAGTTAGCTAACTATTAGTTAGGTTCCTTTCCAAAATCTCCTATTTAACAAGTGTGAAGGAGATTCTTTGACTAATTAGTATTCTCCTAGATAGCCTGTGCAATAGCAGTTAGCTAGATCACAAGTAGCTAACTTGTAGCTCACACTTGCTTTCTATTTAATAAAACCTCATTCAATGAGGCTCGCAGATATAATGTGAATGAATAGCATATTCCCTGTTAGCCTGAATGTTGTCGGTTAGTACATAGTTATCCAACTGATGTCTCATGGGCTAGCTGACCACCAGTGTGTTTGTCGCCTCCCAGTGGTGGCCGTCTATGACTACACGGCAGACAAGGAGGATGAGTTGTCGTTCCAGGAGGGAGCAATCATCTACGTGATCAAGAAGAACGAGGACGGCTGGTATGAAGGCATCATGAACGGAACCACCGGACTCTTCCCCGGGAATTATGTGGAGGCCATAATGCACTACCCCGATTGAACCAGAGCCAATTCAACCGGAACAAAATGAACTAGAGCCGACTTAACCCGAGCCAAATTAATCTGAGCTGACTGAACCAGAACTGACCGAACCTGAGCCGACAGAACCTACCACGATAAATCACAATCAACTGAACTACAGCCAACTGAACCCCAGCTGACTGAACCAGAGTGGACAAACACACACACACACACCCTGGTTCAGTCAAAGCCTACTATGGTTCAGTAGGCTCTGACTGAACCAGAGCCTACTGAACCCGATCCAACTGAATTGAACCGGAATAAAATCATCCCAGAACTAGCTGAACTAGAGCTGACTAAACAATGTGACTATTTATTGTGGGAGTGGCTGATTGTTTCCCCTTATTGATGTGTATTGTTGTTGTTTGGCCAGAGCAATAATAACAGTTAAATATGTTATCTCTGGGCAGTCTCATTGTTGTGATCGGTATCCGTGCCATCCAAGAACAGGAAGTGAGGAATCTATGCAAACGCTACTTTAACGCTGAATCCTGAGATTATTTTATTTCTCTGCCTCAGATTTAAATCAAACTGTGAAAACACTCAGTGACGATGAGGAAAAACCCTTCTTCCTAATCGGGTTCTTCAATGACACACACCCTTCTAACCGATCAGTACAGCTTGTGGTTATTAGGGGTCCAGCGACCTTTGCTAATTAAACGGGGTGAACGTGGACGTGACATGGTCGCATTTAGTTAAGTATGTGAAAATGTGTAACGTGATGATGTCATCAGTAGTGTGTAACCAGCAGAGTGTGAGTGCGTGATGATGTCATCTGTAGTGTGTAATCAGCCGAGTGTATGTCGTTGATGATCTCCTGTGGTGACATGAGGTGAAAATTTGTGTTGGATGTGAAGACACCTCAAACAGTAATGTCGATTTACCCATAGGTCAACCAATTAAAGGTAAACAGACATTATTAAATAATCCCCAGAGGGCTTCACGCCAAACAACAATTCGACACATTCTACAGTTATAAGTAGCTGATTATGGTGTTTGTACTCATATGACGTGGACCTGACCAATTAACCTCCTGGAGATTTTGGACCTGTTGTAAGTTTTGAAGTTTACAGTGTGTTGGCATCCATATCTGAAGTTCTACAGCCTTTTTTTTGGGCACTATTCTCTTATTGTTAATTTTATTATTTGTTTTTTATTATTTTTTTTGAGCTGCTGGAGGCAGAGATGTTTTGGTTGTAATGACCATTTAAAATTAGTTCTTTGTGCCGTATATCAGTGTAGTGTCTGTGTACGTGCAAAACAAGAGTTCTGCCGCCAAACCAGCGTTTTAGAGGCTAGTACTAGCAGCTAGCACAATTTAACAGGTAGCGGCGGTCAGCAGATAGTGACAGTTAGAAGCCCATAACTGCTTCGCCTCTGGCATCTGAATCAGGTGACATCCTGATCCTCAGATCTGGGGTCAGTCTGGTTCTCAACAGGGCGGTTTTTTTTTATGTTGGCTGTAATTTCCCTTTAAGTGGTGTGAAATGTTGCAGACAGCTTCTTCTAAGGCTTTTTTAAACAGGAACCAGGTCCACCTCCAAGTGGAACCTGCAGGAACAGGCTCCTTTTCCTCTTAGAACTTGCTGGAACCAAATCCACATCTTGATAGAAGCTGCTAAATCCCGTTCCAACTTCCGGCGATAGCTGATTCTGTTTTAAAGTGGCAGTTCCTGGTAGAACAGGATGTCATGAGAAGTTCTGCTCTCCAAAGAACAAGGTTCTGTTGTAATGAAGAGTGAGTGATTTTTAAGTCAGTGTTTTTAACAGCCTGTGTGTGTTGTCTCTTATTTAATCTCACCTAAAGACAGCTAGGTGAGATAGTTTTGAGTGTAGTTTTACAGTCGATGTGGATCAAAGTTCTTTTTCCATTCACGGTCATATAAAGACATGGATTAAGCAATTTTTTTTCATGCATGCAATATAAGGTTTTGAGGTAATCAGTACTTCGCTCACATGCACATTATTTTGTCCTGTGTCCACAATGTGATGCCAGACATTAGTCAGTGGCTGTACATCCTCTTCCGTAACCTATTTGAAAATAATTTTTGATTGATTTTTAGAGTTGCTGTAGGATTATTTAATTACATTAGGAGAAAGGACAATATTTAATTATGGTAATCTGTTGTTAATTCTTATTTTTAATAAATGACAGTATGAGATGTGTGAAGAAATGTGGCCAACTTATGATTTGATTTAAATAATATTAAATGAGTAAATTGCAAAATATCTTAATATTCAAACTATTAATGAAACCAAATGGCTATTTTGTCTTTTCTTTTTTCAAAAATGATGAATTTTAAACACAATGTATTGTTGGTGTTGTTAATAAATTAGGTAATTAAAATATTAATATTGATTGATAAACTGTGTTCTGCTGTGATGCAGTGTTCAAAAAAAACTCGAAAATATATAAAATATATATATATATATATATATATCCATCTGAGTAAAATTTAGCAGGAATCCAAATATTATTGCACATTCAGTTTATTCCATCTCTTTCCTGTGCAATAAAAAAATATTTAACAACGTCATAAACCGCTAGAATAATCTTTGTGAGTAACCATTCGTGTCCTCGCGGCTGGGTGAAAAGTTTCTGGAACGCGATCATCTCGATGGGGACATCATTCCCAGAGCCCCGATCCGACTTCCGAGGTAAATGGAAAACAGCATTTTGCACACTCTAGCCATGTTTCAAATTATTGTAATTTTTCCTCTTTAAATTTCTTATTTCTCAATCATTTTCACAGAAAAAAAGGGGTTAACAAGGGAATATTACAACTAAACATTGGTCAGTGTTATTTGTATACATCCGGTTTAGAACGGAAGTAGAACCGTACTACGCTACCCATACTGTACCGCGGCTACAGGGTCATATAAGCGATGGCTAAAGCAGTACAGCAGTGATTAACGAACGTAAAAACACTTCAACGGACTATATTATTTATTTCAGCTTATACTTTCTAGCTCAATTAGACTGTTTTATTACTCGTTTTTTAATCGGCTATTGTATGTTTTTCTGACTTTCGCTTGTGACATGACTCCACCGGTTTGTGTTAGCGTGGCTAGGCTGAGCTTCTAGCGAGATGAATTGACGTCGCGGATGTAATGGTACACGCGGTATACTCGCAATTTTAACGTCAAAAGAACTTGAACTCCAGTCCGGACCTCCAGCTGAACACCATGACCCTCGCCCCGAAGGAGCTGTCCAACCTGCTGAGCATCATATCAGAGGAGGCAAGCACCAACACCTTCGAAAGCCTATCCACCCACTTCCACCACTATTTCGGCAAAGCGGAGCACTTCCGGGTAGGTTCGGTTCTGGTAATGCTCCTCCAGCAGCCGGACCTGTTGCCCAGCTCCCCACAGCGGCTCACCGCTCTCTACCTACTGTGGGAGATGTACCGCACCGAGCCACTGGCGGCAAACCCGTTCGCCGCCGTGTTTGCCCACCTGCTGAACCCAGCCCCGGTCGAAGAGGAGCCGGAGAAGGTTCTGTCAGGTAGGTCCCGCTGCCCCACTACAATATCATACATCAACTATAATTAGGGTACATAAACACAGCAGGAAAAATGTGGCCCGGTTGGATTTTTTGCTCATATGTGACTTTTCATGGCTGTGTGAAACCACAAGGAATTTGATTGCTTCCAGTTCTTATTGTGGCCACCTCCATATGTGGTCCTAAATCAGACACAGGTCGGACTATTACCTCCACTAAGGAGGTAATGTTTTCCCTCTGGTGCTTTTGTCAGTTTGTTTGTGAGCAAGATTAAAGAAAAAACAACAGGACAGATTTGCATGAAATACTACCCAGAGTTAGGTTTGGGCATATCCTAGAGGTGATTAAATTGTGTTGACGTTATGTGTTTTGCGGCATTGAAAATCCATCCATTTTTTTCCACTTATCCGTGGCCGGGTCACGGTGGCAGCAGGCTCAGCAGGGATTTCCAGATATCCCTTTTCAGAGCAACACTTTCTAGTTCATCCTGGAGGATCCCAAGGCGTTTCCAGGCAAGATGGGAAATACTGTCCCTCCAGCGAGTTCTGGGGCAGCCTCAGGATCTCGTCCCAGTTGGACATGCATGAACAACCTCCAAAGGTGGTCTTGGAGGCATTTTAGTTAAATGCCCGGACCACCTCAACCCGCTCCTTTCGACACGAAGGAGCAGCGGCTCTACTCCAAGCTCCTTCTGGATGTCTGAGCTCCGTACCTGATCTCTGAGGCTGATCCCAGCCACCCTATGAAGGAAGCACATTTCAGCCGCTTGTATTCTTGAACTCATCCTTTCTGTCACTACCTAGAGCTCATGACCATAAGTGAGGGTTGGAACGTAGATGGACAGATAAATTGAGAGTTTTGCCTTACGAATCAGCTCTTTCTTCACCAAAAAAGACCAATACAACTCCCGTCTTATTCCTGATGACGCACCATACCGCCTGTCCATCTCCCAGTCCATTTTCCCATCATGTGAGAACAAGACACCACGATACTTGAACTCCTTTGCAAGAGGTAGCAACTCACCCCAAATCCGAAGGGGACAGTCAACTAATTCCCAGCAGAGAACCATGGCCACAGATTGTAAGGTGCCGATTCTCATGCCTGCCGCCTTAAACCCAGCTGCAAACTGATCCTGTGCATGCTGGAGGTCATGGACTGATGAAGCCAACAGGACCACATCATCTGCAAACACTAGAGATGCAATTTTAAGTTCCCAAACCGGATACACTCCTCACTTCGACTGCAACTTTACAAATGTCAAGAACAGAATTGGAGACAAGGGACCCCCTTGGCGGTGTCTCCTTTCCCAACATTCCCAGGAAGGCTGAGAAGTGTGATTCCCCCTATAATTGGAGCACACCCTCCGCCACCCCAGTCCACCACCCAACAGGCACTGTCCCTGTCTGCCACGCGACGTTAAATAGGAGTGTAAAACCATGACAACCCAACAATGTCCAAAGCCTCCAGAAACTCAGGGCGAATCTCATCCACCCCTGGCGCCCTGCCACTGTGAAGCCTTTTAACTACCTCAGTGACCTCTGACAGGGAAATGGATAGGCCTTCCTTCAAGTCCTCTAACTCTGCCTCCACTCTGTGTGTGGTTTCCAGATTAAGAAGTTCCTCAAAGTTTTCTTTCCATCATCTAACGATATCGTCAGCATGGGTCAGCAGTTCTCCTGTCTTGGTTTCATTTAATATCCAATAGAATTAAATAAGCTGTTTGGAGTAGTGATCTCACAATGTAGCTATTGCTGCCTATGTTCCTTTGATCTTTCTTTGGTGTTGGAGCTGAGGGCTCTCTTTCAAGAGTTCCTTTGATTCATCTGATCTTCTTTTGGGGGTGGAGGCATTTTTCCCACTTAGGGTACTGAAGAGCCATGGTGGGGGTTTGCGCTCTCGGAGGTTTTTTTTTTAGTTTGCAATGTATCCTCAGTCTGAAGGGTCAGATTGCAATTCATGAAGCGTTTCATGTCATCTTCCATCGGCATTCGTCACAAAGCTGCGCTGACGAGAGTCGCTTTTCACTCGATAAAATCACAATATACAATTTCACTATATATGAAAAATTATAAACTCACTTAAGGCTTACACTTTGTTTCTGTTATTATTCTTTGCGCATGCGGGTCAGTTCAGGGCTGTGAACTGGCTCTGGCAGTCTAAACCAGCCATCATGAACAGGTTTACAGCTGGCATTAAAGGGGCAATTCACCCCTATAAAACTACTAATGTCTGCACACCATCATTTTGATGGAGAAATAGTTGATGTCTCCAGCTAAAGAAGATGCACACTGAAAATGCGCTTTGGTATCTGGCATCAATACCTTAGCAGCAGATCCTTTAAGTCCTGGAGGTTGTGAGGTGGGACCTCCATGAATCACTAGTTTGTCCAACACATCCCACGAATACTGAACTAGATTGAGTTCTGGGGAATCTCGAGGCTAAGTCTAGTCTGAACTAGTTGTGTTGCAGGGAGCATCATCCTGCTGGAAGAGGCCATTAGAGATGGTGTTTCCTTGAAGTGGGGGACTTGGTTTGCAACAAAGTTTCGGTAGGTGCTACGTGTCAATGGAAAATCTATATGAATGGTTGATCCAAGGTATCCAAGCAGAACATGGTCCAAAGCGTCACACTGAGTCCCCGGCCTTGTTTTCTTCCTATAATGCATCCTGGTACCATATCTTCCCCAGGTTAAAAAACACATACACACCCGGCCGTCCACATGATGTGAAGGAAAACCTGATCAATCAGACCAGACCACCGTCTTCCATTTGACAGTGGTCCAATTCTGATGCTGACATGTACCTTTTAAGCACTTTCAATAGTGCAGAGGGGTCAGATCCAGCAATAAGTTTTTCATCAGTTTTACCCCCCACCACCACCATCATCACAGTTTTCACAACAGTTATGTTTTACCAGTTTATACGGCAACGGTAATGAATTGAACTCTAAACTAACGTTTTGGGGACTCTTTAATGCTGTTGCCAGCTGAATAAACGGCAAAATGGCTTTATGTAAGACATATTGTTATGTATGCTACAGTCTCACTTTGTGATCCAGTTACACTTTATTTTGTTCAAGCCTACTGTTATTTATTATAACAAAACATCCTAAGATGATGTCAGGGTTTCATCTCAACAGGAGACTCGGTTGCATCTGATCTGTTGTATGTCATGTGACCTCTCCAGGTTTCCTGCCTCCCATCACACAGCCTGAGAAGTTCTTTTTATCTCAGCTGATGCTGGCGCCGCCCAGGGATCTCTTCAAGAAGACGCCCAGACAGGTGTCCTGCATGGAAATCGCCAACATGCCTCAGTCCATCGACATCAGTGGGCTGCAGCTGGCATTGGCAGGTTCGTATACAGCAACGTGCGCCGGTCCATTCACATCAGCGTGCAAGGATCAGAATGACACCGCAACACACTATCACGTCAGCCTGATTCCTGTTTCTGTGTCTGTTATGCAGAGCGCCAGTCGGAGCTGCCCACTCAGAGTAAAGCAAGCTTCCCCAGCATCCTCAACGACCCTGATCCAGATTCATCCAACTCAGGGTTCGACAGCTCAGTGGCCAATCAGATCATAGAGTCCCTGGTCACAGGGCCCCGTCCACCACTGGAGAGTAAGTCTTCTTCATGTGATTCTGAGTCTGAATGGCGATGGTCACAAATGGCCATTTTTCCCAGAGTTGCTCATGCTGTAACATGATACCACAGTCATCCAGAAAATGAGCGATAGCACAGAACCCTTTGGATCGCCATTCCTCTATGTGCACTGATTTCTCTGCACGGTTGGGTATCTCTGTTGTTTCACACAGGTGTGTTATGTGGAGTAAAGTTATGTTTGTTGAGAAGTACCTGCTGATATTTATTTATAAAAGGAATTTTACCTTTACCTAGTAAGAAGAGCTGATGTGTTGAAGGAATGTGAGGGTTCAGGTAATAAGATATATTTGGTTCCCTCTTCCCTCTAAGGCACATGTTTGAAACCCAAGGCCCACGGGCCACATCCGGCCCGCACAACAATTATATCCGGCCCGCAAAACAATATCTAATTTTTCTAATAAATTTACCGCTGGTATACAACACAAAGACCACAGATAGGACAAATCCCAGAATGCAATATGATAGCCAGCAATTCAATCAAGAGTGCCAGCGCTTTTCCTTGCTTCTCTGTTGTCAGACATCAGCTTCAATCCAGTCATTCTAATAAGCCTTTGTCTAATTCTTAGAAGAGAGTCTCCGAGCCCGGCAGTGAATAAAGATGACAAAAAAACATTCAAAGTGAGAAATAATAAAAGTATTAGTAATTTGCACTCGCAAATTAGTAAATAGAACGCACATTTTAATTAACTGGCGAGGTGCGTTCACGTCCTCAAGCCATCAACATGTTTCAGGGCTATTGCGTTAAAAACAAGAAAACACATGAAGTTACTATCATTTAATCTGAAATGCCCCTGGAGGTTGTTTCACACACCTTACTGTTTTCTGAGGAGCAGCTGCTTCTGGCTGAAGGAACAGATATGAGAAGCAACAGTCTACTTTTACTGTTTTATTGTGACTGAAAAAGGAAATGCTAAATCAGCCCAGCCATAAACCAAGGGTCATTTACAGTCCATTTTGTTGAAATTGTTAATTAAGAACCGATTGATTTTAGACGTAATTTGTAACTTGAAAAATCTAGTTTTCTGGCTGTTATCGATGCCTGCGAGAAAAACTTTTCAATGGAAATTATTTTGTGAAACTATACTGATAGAGAGCGAGACATAAAAATCGGTTCTGCTGATATATTTTGAATTGAATCTGTAATTTGAGTATTTTCTAATCAATTGGTTTGTTCAGAATTCTAAAAAATTAGAAAATAAAATAAGAATATGGACAATTTGCGTCCTGTTTGGCACTCGATTTGGTCGGCATGTTTGATTTTGCCTCCTTCTGTGATTGAGTTTGACGCCCCTGCCCTAAGGTGAAAGAGGTGAAATTCAAAATACTAAATGAGATTAACCCGATGCAGATTTTTAAGATTCTTGACACAAATAACTGTATTTTATGTTTTTCATTGCAAATCGGTGCAGGGAGTCTGGAGCAACATGCAGAGTTCCTGCAGACCGAGGAGACTTATTTCTAAGCTTTGATGTAGAAATAATACAATTTGGATGTGGGTTGAAAATCAAAATTTGGACTTAATGCTTAATTCTTGTAAATGTTAGGAAAGTTGATATAAATTAAGGTATTTTTATGAATTTAAAAAAAAAATTAAAAAATCCTGTATAGATAACTTGTGGAACTTGTTGGAGTCTCTGGAGTCTCTGGAGTCACAATACTGCCTTGTATTGATAGCTAGATTTGTAATATAGGAGTTATAATCTAGTTTAAGACTCATGGATTTTTAATGTAGGATTAGTTATACAGGATTTATAGTATAGATTTAGTATCTCCATTTATATCAGTTATACAGTCTACAGTTATAAAATCCTAGTTCAATAACTTATTTAACAGTTTATTTTATAGATTTAATTTACATGTAAGATGTTTTATGTGAGTGGTTTAGGTTTGGTCTTTTTTAGATAAAAGAGACTGGGGTAATTTTTACAACATGATTATAACTCATTGCTGTTCACATCCTGACACTTGACGTTGACTCAGTCCTTATGAAGATGCCGTCCTGCAGCTGTCGCCGTGGTTACAAAAATGTTTCAGTGGCGGAGAAGAAGTATATCTAAACACGCACTCCTCTTCCTCCATGTCTCCGTTCTCAGGTCACTTCCGTCCTGAGTTTATCCGGCCGCCGCCACCTCTCCATATGTGCGAGGATGAGCTGGCATGGCTGAACCCCACCGAGCCGGATCACAGCATCCAATGGGATCGCTCCATGTGTGTGAAGAACAGCACAGGTGTGGAGATCAAACGCATCATGTCTAAGGCCTTCAAGAGCCCGCTGTCGGCCCTGCAGCAGTCACAGGTACCGTACTTGCCGCTGCTAGAATTCATCATTTATCATCGGAAAATTAATCATTTTGGATTAAGAATCTAAGATTTAGAATTCAAGATTAATAGTCCAGGATTTAAAATCCAAGATTTAGAATATGATTTAGAACCTGGATTTATAATCTAGATTTATAGCCAAGAATTTAATCTCAGATTTATGGTCTTGGATTAGTAATCTGCATTTATAATATTGAATCAATAATCTCGATGAACTGAATTACATCAGTACGACTGAGTATTCCCGAGAGAGTAATTTGCCCCATCACCATCTGCAGCTGCTGGCGGAGCTGGAGAAGGACCTGAAGCTGGTGTACCACATCGGTCTGTCTCCAGCGAAGCTCCCAGACCTGGTGGAGAACAACCCGCTGGTGGCCATCGAGATGCTGCTGAAGCTGATGCAGAGCAGCCAGATTACCGAGTACTTTTCTGTGCTGGTCAACATGGACATGTCTCTGCACTCCATGGAGGTAGTCAACAGGTGAGACAGCTGCCAGAATTTAAGTGTTCTGTTTATGACTGAAGATGGAGATGAGGGTTAAAATTCTCCCCCCAACAAGGATTAATAATACTGGATTTATAGGTTAGAAATTAATACAATTTAGAATGTAAGATTTAAAATCTTAGATTTATGGTCCAGGACTAATAATCTAGATTTAGAATGTAGAATATAGAGGTGCAACGATCGAATGTTCGGCCAATCGATCGGGCGGCTAAAGCTAGCGAGAGCGCAGAGCCAGAACCGAGCTTGCTGCATGTATTTTGTCAATAATGGTTTAGAATCCGCCAAAATCGGTATTGCTGTATAAAAATTGGTGACACATGCTGAACGGCTGGAGGACGTAAAGTAATGTGAATTTCTAATCTCACATGAAGAAACAAGATAAAATTCCATAACTCAGACTGTCAACTGGGAACGTTACGGGCGCGTTCCGGTGTGTCGAGGCTGCTGGGTCAAAAATAGACCAGGCCCGTATTCTTGTCTGAGTGCTGCCCCGCTACTGGTTAAATCACAGATATTGTCTTGAATGGCAGTAACACTACACAACATTCCCAGTGGCATCAAGCCTTTAGTTTACCGAACAGATGTCTTTTATTCATTTGGGACATTTTTGTTCAATCCTGTTTTTTGTTAAAAATTAAACTTTGAGTGCAGTGTTTGTCGCCGTAGTATAACGCAAAAGATAACTATGAATAAGTTAGTTATTAGTTCTAATCCCGTAAACATAAACATTTTTATTAATCTTTAGGAAACTTGTTTGTATGTTGGAGCTGCTTCAACGACTAAATTTCCCCTTTTGGGGATTAATAAAGTTTCTATCTATCTCTCTAGATCTTCAGAATTGAAAACATTTCCAGTTTTCCTACATTGATTAAAATGTTTGAACAAGCTTAGCGGAGCGTATGAAATGATGTTTTTCTAAACATCATAAACTCGTGTTTACGTGGCTGACATGTAGCAGGAACCATCATTGTTTCCTGCTGACCTCTGAGGCGATGCCCATGTCGATGATGTCATCATCTGTCTGTGTGGCGTTCTTCCCTCTGCTCCCTCAGACTGACCACGGCGGTTGATCTACCTCCAGAGTTCATCCACCTCTACATTTCTAACTGCATCTCCACCTGTGAGCAAATCAAGGACAAGTACATGCAGGTACCGTCCAATCAGAGCTTATATCAAACCAGTCTGACGTTTTTTAAACCCTCCTATCGCTTTCTTTATTCCCTCTGTATTAATTAATGCTGAATGTTCAGGTGGTAATTTCAGTAAGCGGATTTAGTGGAAACTCTGCCTGTTAACCCTGAGATGAGGGAAAGTCATAAGTGTGAGTCAATTACTGTGGTAACTTACTCTGTGAACCCAACCTGCTAGCTGGCAGGTTTTCTTCAACGACCCCTGAGTTTGTTCCTGACTCCTCCTCCTTCAGAGCCCGTCAGACGTGACGTGTCCGTCTCTCATTTCTCATGTTTTGGATTGATATGAGAAGACGACTGAGAGACCCAGAGTGAAGAAGCTTTCTTTCTATAATTTCAGTGACAATCTCTAAACCTCACACACCATTTTTTATCTTGCTGTTTTTTTTTTTTGGTTTTCAAATGGAAGCTTCTTCAACAACTTCGGCAGCGAGTTTTGGGATTTAAGCTACCGAAAAAATCAACAGTTTGTCATCTCAGGGTTAATCCACTCAGACATTGGAGGTAAACTAAAGAGTGTGTTAAACCTGCTTACTGAAATGCTTCCCTGGTTAGCTCCAAAACAAACCTGAACATAGAATATAAACATCTGCTGATTCAGAGGGAGCTTTTAGCTTCAGATGTTTGTCAGTCTGCTAGCGTGAATAATTAAGAGTTAATTTGACGTCTTATTTCCTCCAGAACCGTCTAGTCCGGCTGGTCTGCGTTTTCCTCCAGTCCCTGATCCGGAACAAGATCATCAACGTTCAGGACCTCTTCATCGAGGTCCAGGCCTTCTGTATTGAGTTCAGCCGTATCCGAGAAGCTGCCGGTCTCTTCCGCCTCCTGAAGACCCTTGACACTGGCGACACCCCAGCCGAGGCTAAACCAAACAAATAACGGGATGGACACTGGCTCGGACCGGTTCAGCTGGGACACAAATGTAAATATGTAGTGACGTTTCCTGCTGGGTGAAGAGGCGCCACCATCTGTCCAAAGCAGGAATGACCTTTAGTTTTTTACTCTTCTATTTTCGTTTGACTGAGGGTTCTTCTCTGAATAAACCATCAACTCTCTGAGGTGTCTGCTCCTTTCATTCACCTTCTCTCAGGTCCTCAGGCTGCTGGAGGAGTTCAGAGTCATCATTAGCTCCGCCCCTAAACAGGTGCGGCCCAAGATGACATCATCTGTGTCCAGCAGCGCTTAGTAAACAAATCCATCACCATGGCAACAATTAATTAGATCGAGGCTGAGAGTGGGAGGAAGACCTGGACCTGCTAACTACTACCAGATCTTAACTTCTGCTAGCTGCTAACTGCTCCTAGCTTCCAACTGCACCTTTCTAATGTCTACTAGCTTCTGCTCCTAGATGTTCATATTTACTAACTACACCTAGCTGTTAAAGGAACAGTTCACACCAAATTAAAATGCAGTCATTCAATCCAAATACGCCAAGTTTGATATAAACTTTTATTTGGGTGTTACTGGTGAGATGCTGAATTAGGCAGCAGAGACATGATTCAAAGCCCACAAACAAAATAATTTATGACATCACAACCTATGACGTCATATCTTCTTTGGCTCACAGACGGGAGTTGTTGATCCTAGCCTTTTCTCAGGCTTCGCGCCATCAAACAGGCGAACACCGTCATCACCATCTTAGGTTTGACCTCCACCAGGTCCTCAGGTAGCGCATAAACGCGGGCGCCAATCTTCCTCGCCATGGAGATGGCGTACCTGGTAGAGGTGAGGAAGTCAGTACGTTTTGTATAACTCTTATTCTTACCACAACAGTAGTCTCTGCCGGGATATCACCTAAAATATCATCTCTTACTAACTTTAGCCTGAGTGTGCTAGCATGGTGTCATGCTTTAGCATCAGTTTATTATATTTAGTCGTGCTAATGTCAGCTTCAATTTGTAAACTAGACTCAGTTTCTTATGATGTTGTAGCCTATGACTTGTTGGCTGTTGCTTCAGTCTGTTAGCATGATGTCGTAAAGGGAGATAGCATAATGTTGTAAATCGGGATGTGTTAGCTTTAGCCTGTTAGCATGATGTTGTAGCCTGTGACTTGTTGGCTGTAGCTTCAGTCTGTTCGCAGGATGTTGTAAACAGAGATGTGTTAGCATTTTGTAGGCATGATGCTACAACATCATGCTAACAGGCATGTGACTTGTTGGCTGTAGCTTTAGTCTGTTAGCATGATGTTGTAAACAGAGATGTGTTAGCTTCAGCTTCTTAGCATAATGTTGTACATTGGGATGTGTTAGCTTTAGTCTGTTAGCATGATGCAGTTGAGGTGAGTAATAGTAAAAACAAACTTTGCATTGTTGAGCTTCTCGTCTTCTGCCAGGTCTTCGGTCTTCAGTAGGTCATATCTGATTGATCCGGGCTGAATGGCGTCGATCAGGTCCAGAACCGGCATGCTGGTGTTGATGGACGGGTCCTACACACACACCCACACAGGAATAATGGGTCAGAACCAGCACAATAGTAGTCCCTCCTGACCTATGTGAACCGGTCTGATACCTTGAAGCTGGAGATGGTGGCTTTCCCGTGTTCTGTGAGCATGCCGCGGACCCAGCCCACGATGGTGTCATCAGTCACCTTCTGCCCATCGCCCAGTTCCTCCAGGATGTTCAGAGTGTACCTGGGGCAACCAGTGATGTCACTACAAACAGCCTCATTCAAAACAAACGCTCCATCCTGCATTAGTCTCAAATATCTCCACGGCTATCTGCTATGGGCTAGTTGTGTGTCACGTAAAGAGATGCCAAAATGTATGAACATTTTGTGGATTGTTGATCCTTGACCAACATTCTAATTGGAGCGTAGAAACTGCTTCCTTGCTGCTTTCGGCTGTATCGCCTCCATCTTTGCTTCGAATCGATGAAGACGTGGTTTTACGTATTTTCATAAAATCATCTTTACGATCATCTCAAACAGACACGAACAAGGTTTGATTTTATTCTCTGAAGCTCAGACTTTGTTTTTTCGGGGTTTAAGAATAAAAATATAGTTTTAATTTGAAAGATATCAGTTTGTTCATATGATTAGTGTTTTTTTTTTTATTAATATATTTTATATGGTGATGATTATAAATAATAAAATAATCAAAATTAATTAAATATAATAATGAAATAGATATAATTGGCATCATTGTCATTATATTGTATGTTAGCAGCCTCCAGAACCTTTGACTGGTTTTTGTTGGACTCTGAGCAGTAGAGTGTCGTTACCTCCTCATGAGCTGCCACAGCAGAGCGAGGGTGAGGGTTCGATTCCCTGAGTTCAGGTCCTGACCCGCGATGCCCACCAGAGAGAACTTGGCCTCTTGCCGCCCCAACTCGATGGCGTAGTTACAGTTCTCCAACTGAGCCAGAAACAAAACCAGAATGAGATGGTCCATTGGTTGTATCATTAGTCGATCAAAGTCAGAATATTAGGAGAATAAAGTTGGAATAATTGGAGAATAAACCACAACATCTACATTAGCATGCTAACACCATACACTAGCCCGTTAGTATCGTGGCGGTGTCGCACCTTCTTCATGTTGCTGCCCAGTTTAGAGTAGGGGGGCTTGTTGACCCGTTCCCAGTTCACCGGAACCCTGATCTGCTCATACAGCTGAAAGATGACAAGCGCGTCATCAATGTCCCTATAACACACACACACACACACACTGTTGTCAGGGCGACAGGCTATTGGATGTGGTGAAGGTCACATAATGGGAGCTGGCCGGGTGTTCTTACGCATAGAGGTGGTTGACCCGAGGGGTGACGCCCAGAGAGTTCATCCAGTTCCTGAAGGTCCGCTCCTCCCTCGTCTCACCTGGAAGGAAAGGTCACAGTCAGGGGGCGGAGTCAGGACCACAACAGGCTAAGAATCTCCGGATAATGGTTAAATCTTAATCAGACGGGAAGTGAAGCCGTTATACAATCATATTCTTGTTTCCAAAACTGTATCATTTTAATAATCTATTTTGCTAAAAAAAAAAATGTATATTACAATTATTTGGTAATACATGAAAATATAAATCTGTATTAGGTGTATTTTTATAATTCATATTTAATGTTTGTAAAATATCCATTTATACAAATATAGATGTATGAATAATGCTTTTTACGGCTCCTAATACTACTGCTATCTTTTTTATTATTAACTAATAATCATACACTGTCCTTAGGTTTGTGCAAAAATATAAAAGTATAATTACCATACAAATAGTGTTCATACTTACTATGATACATAAAATGTTAACCAAAATGTTAAAAATAAATAATTATTTTTTATGATTGTTAGTGTTTGATTAGATAAAGTACTAAATACTAAATATATTGTGACTAAATAGTGAGTGACTATTATACTAATGTATGATAAATTATTCAGAAAGTTATAAGTATTACATATACCTTTATTATTTATAAAGCATACAAAAAATGTAAATGTATATAATAATAATTTTATTGTTTATATTTATAAGGAATATCATTTATAAAAACATCCATACACATTTTAAATGTATAAATATCTAAAATAATGATTAGATATTTTTAGTTGGAATTCATGATGCCCCCTGGTGGGGTGTGCGGGTAGCACCGATTTAGCCTCACCTTCGATGGAGCTCCAGTCGATGTCCTGGTCCTCGGGTTTCTTCAGAGCTGGGTACTTGTTGAAGAGATTGGCCACGAAAGCCAGGTTCAGTTTGGGGTTTCCGCGGACGACGTCGGTCGCTGTGACGAACTGTCTGCATCCAAGCCGGTCGGCCTGCTCCAGCATGGACTCAGCCCGCTTTTGGTCATCCTTCTCCTGCAGACAGATGGATCAGAACATCAACAACACGTACCTTGTCTTTATTTTCATTCATCTCAAAATATCTGAGTAGTAAGCTAGCTAATGATAGCCTCAACAGCTACAATGATAACTGTTGCTAGGCAACCAGGAGGCCTTCTCTGGCTAGGACATTGCCGATGTCATCATCCAGATTTCTAATATCAATCGTTTTTTTTCAGTTTCAAGACAAGTGCCTCACAACACCAAATTATCCAGACCTGATATTGGTACCAACCAAAGTCCCAGATCACATAATCTGGATCCGATATCAGTATCAAACAAGGTCCCAGACTACATTATAATAACAGGTGAACTAGTTGGCTGATTTCGGCACATGATGATGATGATGTCATGGCGTCTGACCCTGATTCCTGATACGTCGATGGGGATGGCTGGGACTCCATCCTCATCTCCCCTGGGTGCCACCTGGTTCAGGAGGTTGTAGTACGCCTTTGAGTCCTGGAACACACAAATAAGAAAATTACATCACAATAAACTCAGGACAAAGACAATACTCACTTGGAATTTTGGGAGAATAAAGTAAAAAATGTAATTCTGTGAAAAAAAATCTGAATAATCGGACAATACAGTTGGATTAATTGGAGAATAAAGCCGAGATTGTTGGAGAATAAAGTCAGAGTAGCTGGAGTGTAAAGTAGGAATGATGAGTATGAACTCAGAATAGCTGGAGAATGAAGCCTGGATTATTGGAGATTTGAGTCAAAATATTCTGAAAATGAAGTTGGATTATTTTGGAGAATAAAGTCAGAATATTTGTATAATAAAGTCTAGATAGTCAGAGTATGAAGTTGGAATAATTGGTGATTGAAGT
Source organism: Lophius piscatorius (assembly GCA_009660295.1). Lineage (NCBI taxonomy): Eukaryota > Metazoa > Chordata > Actinopteri > Lophiiformes > Lophiidae > Lophius > Lophius piscatorius. The sequence continues at coordinate 104,159 of VRLP01000976.1, read as the reverse complement.
TGGAATAGAAATGGAATTGAGTCAGGATTGTCAGAGAATTAAGTCGGAATAGATGGAGAGAAAAGATTGAATACTGGGTGAATAAAGGTGGAATTTTTGGAAAATAAAAGTTGGAATAAGTAAAAAAGGAAGAATACTGGCGTGCTTCAGTGTTTGTTGAATCCCTGTGTGAATGAAGATGGAATATTAGGGGAGTTGCCATAAAGTGATTTGTGCACCTTGATGTCGGAGCTGAAGTTGTTGATCTTTGGACCGCCGGCCTCCTCCAGGTGATAGTTGACCCAACGCAGCAGCAGCTCCTCAGGAGACAGCTTCATCAGATCCTCCAGACTCTCACCATCACGCAGCAACGCCACCAGAGCTACACGCACACAGTAACAGGAAGTCACCTGTCAATCAGTGAGCTTCAGAGAAAACAGTCGGTGGACTTACCGATGCTTAGCTTAGCTAGCAAGCTGCTTCCCTCATATCTCTAATAAACTTATCTGACAGGATCTACCGCCTCTTTCCCAGCTGCTCTTTGCAAATGACACCAACCTCTTCTTCACTTCTCAAATGGAGATTCAACAGCCCTCATCAAAGATCTACATCAAGACCTTCTCAAATTGTCTTGAAATGTGAAGGAAAATCTCATTTAAATTGAATAAAAATAGTACAAGAAGTTGGGCTGGGGGTGGGGGTGGAGGTGGGGGCTCAGGGGGCTGAACAGAGATGCTGAAGTGGAAGACGACCGGCTACAGAGTACCTGAGAGAAGCTCAGAGAGTTTTGTTGGTGTTGTCGGTACATTCATTGGCTGGCAATAACTCCGACATTGACGGAGAAATCTGCATGAGTGGGTTACTGATGTGTCGTCGTAGAGGTTTGCACGTTCTGAGTGCTTCTTCTAATTCTAGCTTTATTTTTAAATGGTGCAAAACACTGATACACTTATTTTGAAAACTGGTAATTAATTGAATGGATTCTGTTACATCATTATCTGTAATTAAGAAAAGATTTAAAAATGTTCTGCTGTCAAAACCTTCATTCTTGCTCAGCTCGATGTCGGCGAACAGTCCAATCTTGATGATCTGCCACAGCAGACCCAGAACCAGGTGCTGCCGGCCCTCCTTCAGGTCCTCGGCTCCAATGTTGACCACGTGGCAGCCGATGGCTGAGGAGGAGTTTAGAGCCAAGTTCAGGTTCTCCTGTTAGAGTAGACACAGGAAGTGAGGATGGAGCAGGTCACGTGATCAGAGCGGCGAGCGGCGAGCGGCGGCAGACGGGACTCACCTGAATGGTGAAGGCCGTGAGCTTCTTCATGTTGATGGTTCTTTCGTCGATGGTGTCTGGTACCGACAGGTTGATCATCTTACTGATGGACAACGGAGGAAAAAAATCACCTTAAAGGAACAGTTTCACATTTTTACAAGAACCTCATGTCTGTCTGAACTAGCAGCCAGTTAGCTTATCTTAGCATAAAGTTCAATTATCATCAGCACCTACCAACGTCCCAGAAAAGAAAATCTGGACCCAACATTGGCAACACCCAACATCCTGGACCAGATCATCTTGACCCAGCATCAGCACTTATCAATGTCTGACGCTGGGTCCAGATAACTTGGACCCAGCATCAGTACCGAACAACATCCCAAACCAGAATATCTGGATCTGACATCAGCATCCACCAACGACCCTGACCAGATAATCGAGACCCAACACGGTGCCGACCAATGTCCCACACCCAATAATCCGGACCCAATAGTTACCGCTGGTTAGTTACATGTTTTGCTGATGGATGGACAGAACTTCTCTAACTGGGCTTTATGCTAAGCTAAGAGAACCAGCTGCAGGATGTCGTGTCTGAATTTCAGCACCAGAGAACGATCCCATCCCCAACAGCGGTGAACAGGTTGTCGGTGTTGGGATCCATCGGTAGGACGTGTTTACAGTCGGGGTCGTTCTCCAGAGCTTTGTTGATCCAGTTCACGAAGGCCACCTTCTCCTCCTCTGCAGGGGGGGCGGAGTCCGACCCAAGAGCGCATCAATCAGTTTACCATCCGCCAACAGAAAGACAAAAATAGACATAAACATGTTAGAAGAGTAAAGATCTTCAGCAGGAACCAAACATCTACATTTACATGAACTAGTCCTTTAATTCTATCAATTATTGGTGGAATTGTCCAGAACATATCAATCTAATAACGACTAGTTTATTCTAATCCGGTTATTGATCATTTAGATGATCTCCAATCAATTGATGTGTATGTTCAGATATAAAATAAAAACATCATAATAAAATGATATTATCACCGATTTGATCAATATTATCAGTAATAATGATGATGATACTGATAATAATCATGATGATGGTGAAGATTATAATGATGACGATAATGATGGTGATGATTATGATGGTGATGGTGATGATCATTTAATAATGATGGTAAAAATGATAATGATGATGATGATAATTGAATCATGATAATGATGATGATGATAATTGAATCATGATGATGATGATGATAATTGAATCATGATGACGATAATTGAATCATGATGATGATGATGATAATTGAATCATGATGATGATAATTGAATCATGATGATGATGATGATAATTGAATCATGATAATTGAATCATGATGATAATTGAATCATGATGATGATTGAATCATGATGATGATGATTGAATCATGATGATGATGATTGAATCATGATGATGATGATGATGATTGAATCATGATGATGATGATGATTTAATCATGATGATGATTTAATCATGATGATGATGATTGAATCATGATGATGATGATTGAATCATGATGATGATGATTATTGAATCATGATGATGATGATAATTGAATCATGATGATGATGATAATTGAATCATGATGATGATGATAATTGAATCATGATGATGATGATAATTGAATCATGATGATGATGATGATGATAATTGAATCATGATGATAATTGAATCATGATGATAATTGAATCATGATGATGATGATTGAATCATGATGATGATTGAATCATGATGATGATTGAATCATGATGATGATGATGATAATGTAAACACACCTGAGTAGGAGTGCTGGGTTCCAGACTGCTCGGAGGTTCCTGCCACGTTACAGATCCCGGACTTCTTGTTGATGGCCTTCCTGAAGGTCTTGGCGACCTCACTGCTCTTCAGACTGTGGACGATCTGAACCAGAGAAACGGATTTCATGAACGCATGATCAGATGCTCTCTGCTGCTATGGCAAGTAACCGATTACTTTCATTCAGGCACATGTTTGGAATACTCCGCCACTGTACAAGACTGTTAATCCCTACTGAGTGTTTGACGGACTGATCAACTTTACTTTTTAAAATGGATCAAAGAATTTCCAGAAGCATCGGGTTTCCAGCAAAAAGAATTTTCAATATTTTCTACGTTATCAGCTTTTCCAAACCAACAAACAGTAGCAATCCAGCAAGCGAGGCAGAGTCTTTAAAAGCAATAGACTAGTTTGTGGGGAAACCAGGGAACGTAACGGTGATCTGAAACACATGAGTTACAAACTGCATCAATGTTCAAACATAAACTATAAGGCAGTGTTGGTCCGACTGAGTAGGATTCAAAGAATGGAAGAGATAACAAGATTCAAAAAGTGGTTACACACAGCTCTCAATTCACCGGACCATCTACGTTCCAACCCTCACCTGTGGTCATGAGTTCTGGGTGGAGACAGAAAGAAAGAGGTCGAGGATACAAGCGGCTGACATGAGCTTCCTCCGTTTGGTGTCTGGACTCAGCCTTAGAGATAAGTTGAGGGGATGGTTGGGGCATCTGATCAGGATGACTCCTCGACCCCCCTACCCCCCACCACCCCACCCCCGACAGCCACCACCAGCTGCTGCGATGCTTAACAACTCTGAGGTGTATTCTGTTGGTTGCCATTAGGAACTTCACCTCTAGATGTCACAAAATCCTAAAGACTTGACCTTTGACCTTCACTCTGAATGGAGTACCTTAGTGCATAATAGCAGAGTACTACAATGTTGTATAAGTACTCCGATGGAATACAGTTCCAGAATGAAGGTGAAGAACATACAAAACAAGTTTCAGAAAATGCGACCTTTGACCTGTGGACCCACCTGCGTGAAGTCGTCGAAGCTGAGACGGTCGCTGGTCTGGGTCAGCTCCAGGACGATCTCTCGGATCTTGAAGCCCGGCAGTTGGAGATTGGCAGCCTTGAAGAGCTCCGTAAGCTCGTCTTTGCTGATGAAGCCGTTGCTGTCCACATCTGAAGACGTCAAGCAGGAGACAGGGTCAAAGGTCACTGTAAAGCGTCGGCCCGATCACCGCCACATAATCATCATATTGAACGGACAGTTCTACTATCCAGAAGTGAGAGCCGTGAAGGTACAGTACATGGGTTGCGGGGGGGCTGGAGCCTAACCCAGCTGACATTGGGTGAGAGGAGAAGGAGCAGGAGTTGAATTACTTGGGGTCAACTGCGCAGAGCAACTAGGGGTGTGGGAGTGAGGTGAAGAAGCGAGTGAAGGCAGGGTGGAGTGGGTGGAGAATAGTGTCAAAAGTAATCTGTGACAGAAGAGTAGTAGCAGGTGAAAGACACCTGTCTCTTGACAGCTGTCACCGAAAGACAGGAGGCGGAGCTGGAGGTGGCAGACTTGAAGATGTTCAGATGTTCTGATTAGAAAAGAGCTCATCAGAGGGACAGACCGGGTTAGACGTCTTGGGGACAAAGTGAGAGGAGCCAGATTGAGAATGTTGGGACACGTGAAAAGGAGGGATAGTGGATCCATTTTTAGGAAGCTTGCGGTGGAAGAGGCTTCTGGGTGTGGTGAGAGAGGTCATGCAGTTGGTTCATGTGACAGAGGACAATGCAGTGGACACGGCAAGATGGATACAGATAATTTGCTGTGGTGACCCCTAAAAGGAACCCAAAGAAGAAGAAAACGACTAATGTATTGACCTTTGAGTATTTGGCACTAGAATAAAATCAGTTCCTTTTTCCACTAGACGTTGGTCCCAAAAAGAAGACAACAAGAGGAGGTGACATTAACCAGCGATTTATTACCAATCTTGGCGAAGGCTTCTCGGAGTTCCTCCAGTTCCTCTGCAGAGACTGGCATGGTGGCGGCCATGTTTAAGACCTGAAACTGACAGAATGAAACAGCGGCATTAACAGCGAACGCCTTCAGTGGAGCACAGCGGGCGGAAGTAAAGACACGGATTCTACTGGTTCCTGTTGTGACGAAATGGTTCAGTTCGCTCCGCTGCTACTTCCTGTTTCTGCTTCTCTTCCTGTTAAGTGATGACATCGCTCCAGGTCATCAGCAGCTGATGGAACCCTGAAGTGGAACGGGTTTTGTCTGCACAAGCGTCAGCCCGTCGAGTTACACGTATTTGTACCATTTGGTTGGCCTGTCTGTAAAACTTTAAAACCAAAATTGTAATTCAGACTACAAAACAGTATCTCCTCTGATCCTCCAAACTGTTTTGAAAATCAATTCACTGTTTCGAGCCTTTTTTTAAATTTGACTATTTCCTTATTCTCGGATTCCAGCTTCTCACACGTGATTATTTTTTCCGATTTCTTCAGTCCTCTGTGACGGCGAACTAAATACATTTGGGTTTTGGATTGTTGATCAGGAGAAGATGCAACATTTGAGGACGTTACCTTGGGCTTTAAAACACTTTCCCCCTTTTTTTATTCAATTTATGGACCAAGGTGAATCAATAATGAAATAAAATTGTTAGTTGCAGCTCTAAAAGCGATACTTGCTATTTTATTGTGAAGTCAGAGATTATTTACATATAAAATACAGTAAGAGGTCATGTTGACAAAACCAAACTACTAGATCACGCCTATGTGCAAATCTGTGCGGGTATGTGCGCTGGCGAGTGTGGGAACTAAAAACAACCTTAACTCAGTGATTTTGCACCAACTCTTAACCCTTTAATGTCATCACCAAGAAACAGAAAATGGAAATTAGAAATTATTTCTCTGCATATGTTATTTCTCTTGGGCAATTAGAGTAAATTTTTTATACAGTATTTTAGACACCCTGAATTTACCGTAAAATCACAAATCACGTAGTCAAGCATGTTTTTAAACAGTATAAAAAAATCCGCCGTGTAAAATTACTTCATGATGACATTTTAATTGTTATGGAAAATAGTCAATTTTCATTGGATTAGCTGAACCCCTTTGACAAAGGCATGTTTTTAGAAAACTATTTGACCCTTATTAGACGTCTGTAGCCATGGTTACAGCCTCCTCGGTGACCCCTTCGAGTGGTGTCCCCCATGGCTCCATCTTTGCCCCCTATTCTTTGCCACGTACACGCCGCCACTGGGTCATATTAAAAACCGGTTCAGTGAAGTGGCACACATTTTTCAATAAGATTTAGAGACTCAAAATGTGCTCAACCAAACAGCTGAGTGGAACATTATTAAAGATGTGAGTTAGTTTTCTGCACTATGATTGATTACTATTGTTTCCTGATAATGACTAAATACATGAGAGACTTTGCGTGTGTGTGTGTGTCTTCGTGTGTGCTGTAGATGAGGAAGAAGGACTGCATTTAGAGAAGTAGGAGGTGATAATGTGACACTGTTGCGTCTATGTCACCGGCTGTGATTCAGTGCGAGAGCGTCTGAGGAGATAATTGATGAGGAAGAGGAAGTTTTAGACTTTGAATACTTTTAGATTTTCAGATTTTAGATATTCAGCTTCCTGCTCCACTGACCTGACGATGACGACCTTAACACTAAAGGTTTTAGCTCATGTGTGAGTTTGACCTGATAATACAATATTACATCATTGACTTCCTCAAACTGATCTCAGGTCAGATTGGAAGGAAGAGTTTAAATGATGACGACTCGACATAAACACGATAAACGTGGGACTTTTAAGATGACAGCAGCAAGAGGAACACACACCTCCACCTCTACAATACTTCCTGGTTACTCACATCTTGCTGAAAATATGTACCGATCAGTCATAATATTATAACCACCTGTCTAAAATTGTGTCGCCTGACCCCTGGAGGCCTGGACTCCAGCAGACCTCTGAAGGTGTGCCGTCATATCTGGTACCAAGACGTTAGCAGCAGATCGTTTAAGTTCTGGAAGTCGTGAGGTGGATCCTCCATAGATCAGACTTGTTGGTCCAGAACATCCCACAGATGCTGGATTGGATGGAGATCTGGGCATTTGGGCGACCAAGCCTACAACTTCAACTGGTTGTTGTGTCTTCAAACCATTCCTGAGCCGTTTCTGCAGAGTGTCAGGGAGCATCATCCTGCTGGACGACCCCACTGCCGTTAGGGAGTACTGTTTCCATGAAGGAGGGGTATAGTTGGTCTGCAGCAATGTTTGAGCAGGTGCTACGTGTCAAAGGAACATCCACATGGATGGTAGGGACCAAGATTTCCCAGCAGAACACGGTCCAAAGCATTAAACTGCGTCCCCCAGCTTCTTTTCTTCCCATGATGAATCCTAGGACCTTCTGTAAGATCAGACAACACAGGTTGGTCTTCTCTCCCCACGACCATCCATGACTCAGGTAGTCCTTCCTGAAACCACTTTGGTAGGTACGAACCACTACAGACCAGGAAAACCCCAACAAGACCTGGAGTTCTGGAGATGTTCTGATCCAGGCGTTGAGATATCGCAAATGGGTCCTTGTCAAAGTTTCTCAGGTCCTCTTGCATGTCCATTTTTCCTGGTTCCAACATCAACTTTAGGACAAACAATCACCTGCTGCCGAAGATATCCCACCCACTGACAGGTAGCCATGGTAACCAGATAGTCGGTATCAGTGGTTAGAACGTTAGGGCTGATGGGTGTTCGGTGTGGTGGACGCCTTTTCGTCGCTGGTAGATTTTGTTGGGGACATAGTCTGAATTCATGGTTCATTCTGACCTTCATCGTGTTCAAAAACTCGTCTTCCTCATCTTCATGCTCTCGCAGACGCTGGAGGCCAAACCCTTCTGTCAGACTAATTGTTCCTCCTGTGGGTCACTGGTTCTGCTTGAAATGGGTTTCAGATCTGAGATGGAATATTTGAATAAAATCATAGATAAATGTAGAATAAAGGACCTTGTTTACAGGAGGCACAGGTGTGTGTGTGTGTGTGTGTCTCCTTTCACCAAAACCTTAAAAGTCAATCGTCTCATGAATCCTATTGGCCACCGCGAGTCACGTGACATGGTGAGAGTAAGGAAGAGGAAGATGAGCGTTTTGTTCACAGAGGCGGTTGTTATCACTCTCATTTTATAGAGTGATAAATAATTTACCTTTTACTCAACAACAATGTCAGGATTTCTAGTGAAAAATATCTCATTGCTCTCAATAAAGGACACAATCACCGAGCAGGTCACGTTTCATGGAGATCTAGAGATTTGTTTTTAGACAAACGCATCGTGAAAGTCTTGGTAGGTCAAAGAAATGATTTCAAATACTCACTGTCTGAGTCTTTCCGGCTAAATTAAAGAACATTTGGATCTTTAAATGCTTAAATATCAATTGCTAATCTTATTTCAAGAACAAAATGGTCCAAAATCTGGATCAGGGTCTTTATTATACAACCTAGATTAAAAATGGCTACTTTTGAGATAAAAAAAAACAACCTTTTAGAGGGTTACAGACTAACTCTGAGACACAGAACTTTCTCCTTCGACTGAAGTATTGCTCAAATTGAGATTTCGCAGCCTATTTAAAGATCTTTATCCAAATACCATGTCTGATTTCAAGAAATCTTTCCAAGTTAAATTTAAATGTACTTCAAGCTAAATACACCTAGTATTCAATATTATTTTTTACTTATTTTTGAAGGGGAATTTTTTTTCCCAGTGCAAAGCAGTAAATAAATACGGTCGATATGAAGCCATATGATAATGAGATAAGTTACTTCATTTATTCACAGTTTGTTGTTTGTAAAAAAACAAACAGTGTGCTTGTAAATAAAATCAAAAAAACCTCATCTTGAATCATTTCATTGAATTTACATAAAGCATCTATAGTGACCCGGGAACACGATAAAACAAAACCACAAACTCCTCTGATCTCAACTCTGGTCACAATCATTCATCGTTTCTTAAACTCAAGAAGCTGCTTTGAGTCAACGTGAAGGAGATCGACTGACCATAAGATAATTCTCCTCTACATCACCAGTACTTTCATCTGAGCTACCAGTGAAGAGTTAGAATACGGCTACATGTCGCCCTAAATGTTCCCTTTTATCTCCTTCTATACCTCATTTACTCGACATCAGTCTGGTTCTGTTAGTCTGCTTTTATCAAAACCACCCTATTCACAACGTTCAAGAAGAATTACTGTATGTTCTACGGAAGTCAGAGGTTCTGTGGCTCCTTCTCTCTTTAATCGATCTGCCCAGCCTTAATCTGTCTGAGTTAACCTGTCCACCTTTAATTACAAAAATAAGATACATTTTGTTCCGTTTTGGTTTTACCTGATTGTCGGGACCTCCAGATTATTCTGTTTTTTATTAAGTCATGTCCAAAGGCCCTCCTTATTCCTTCTTGGTTGGTATCCTTTATATATTCTGTTTTATCCACTAACCTCTGCCCTTTTGATTCCCCTCCTTATTTTACTTTGCCTTAACTATTAACATCCTTCTTTCTGGCGGTTTTTGTGTATTTTTAAGTCAGTAAGACACTTTTTTTTTGAGGTCTATGTTCGCCCAACCAAAGGTAATGTCTCACTGGACTGCCTTCATTTAATCAAATTTTTAGTGAAGACCTGAGCTGGAGAGTCTGCGAGCACGTGTTCTTTCATTTGTCGGAGAATAAACGGAGATCGGCAGAGAGATTCCAACGCGCAACACAGAAATCCAAAATAGTATAGCAAAATACCATATCAGAACCACAGATTCTTGGTCTAAACTGATGATGTCACATATATGGGAGGAAGTCTTATATCCCATCTAGAACCAAGCAAGAGAAAATTGAAATACTTGAATGAAAGTACTGAGTTTCTTCCTCCATCAGGTCTCAGTGTGTGCTGGGTGCTTAACGTCCTTCACTGTCATGTAGAATTAAATCTATACGATGTATTAAATGGCGAACGGAGCATGAATGCCTCTCTTGTCTCAGAAGGATTTCTTAGCAGTTGAAGTGAAACCAAGCATGAACTTCCTCTTCAACTGCCTGCAGTGGTTCTCCCTCTGCTACAGGCCTCAGACTCAAACCGTAAGAACAGAAGGCTCCCCAGGGTTTGGTGCCGAACCATGGTGGTGAAAGCGGAGAGAATAAAACGAGTGACGTTGTCAAACCTGCTGGTGTGTGACTCTGACGTACCTGGCTGTGATGAGGCGAGCTGCTGATGCCAAAGAGTGGAGGATTGTGTCCTGATCAGACTGGGTCGACACCGTCAGCATCTACTGAAACCTAGAAGGAAGGAAGTGACTTTTAACCACCTCAGAAACAGGAATGACAGGCGTTTTGTCTTTATAAGGTCATGCAGACTGGTTGCTTGTCAAGGTGACACCCCAAAATACTGGTTGTCAACCAGGAAGTTTTTAATCAGGGCCGCCCCCTGCCCTGATGTCTGGTGAAGAACCTTCGGAAACAAAAAAGTATCTCAGGAGCCTGTAGGTCCAGGGAGCCTGACACGACAGAAGCTTTGAAATGTCAATCAAAGGCACAGGTTGGTCAGGACTGACAGGAAGAGACCAGGTCTGGTCCATGATCCAGAACCTTTACTGGATCATTGACTCTAGGTCAACCAGAGTCCCACATATTAAAATGTGTCATTGTCTCTTTGAGCTTCTGAAGCTGGAGAGAAAGTTAGCCAGATAAGTCAAAGTTATTCGAATGAATCAGAGTTAGTTGATTAAGTAAAAGTTTGTCTGATATCTATTTAGTTTAGTGTTTTATATTTTATATATTTTTGAACATGTGCTGCTAAAATCTTTATTTGAATTCTAGTTAAGTGTATGTTTGATGATAAATATTAAAATAAAAAGAGATAAGAGAAGACTGCATATTTTCTAACTATTTAAGCGTTTTCTATTTTTTCCTTAATACTACTGTAAACCTGATTTATCATCAACTAGAACTTTATTCACAAATTATTTTTAAAAAGCTGCCTCTTTTCTATATTTTGTTTATTAAATAAAGTATGTAGTTTATAAATGTCACGTGTTGATGGCGTCAAGGTAAACAAACGCTGAGCCAATCACAGAGTGGTATTTCGGTCAGTTGACAGCAGGTCCAGGAAATGAAATGACAGCGCAGTAAAGATGGCGGAAGACGGACACCATCACCACCACCTTTCTCCGTGTTTCTGTGACTTAATGAGGTAAAAATCTCCAATCGGTCTCTTCCTTCTTCACTAAAAGCGATAAAAAAATTTTAATGTGTGAGTGTTTAAAGCTGTAAATAAGCTGACGTCACCACAGAAATGGTTTTATTTCCTGGTAGCAGCTCAGCGTCTTGAACCCTCCTCTCTTCCTCAGGCTCCTCTGGTCTCTGGTCGCCCCATGCCTCTTCCTCAGTCTCGTCCTCAGCCTCCTCCTCCTCCTACTTCTCATGGGGATACGCATGTGGCTTCAGGGCCACCGCAGAGCCCGTTGGGATCGGGACGGCGGCCCCACGGTGGCTTTCTTCCACCCGTACTGCAACGGCGGAGGCGGCGGGGAGCGCGTCCTCTGGGTCTCCGTGAGAAGCCTCATGCTCCGGTACGAGAGCCCGCTGTCAGAAATCTGAACCGTTAATAAACTGTTTGTATAGGGTCTGCCTTAAAATGAGTGGACACCCTACTTTTAGTCTGATGAGTCTGTCTTATCAAGCTCCTGCGATGTTTATAAAGTCAAAGAAAGGAGTTCTCTGTATCTGCAGGCAAGCACCAGACTTTTCAACGTTGGTCGCTCCTCCATAAGTTTGGGTGGGTTTTCTAAATCCAGATTGTGACTGTGTTAATAATAATAATAGTAAAGTTTATCAGATAAATACGGATTACTCCTACTTGGGTTCCATAATCCATCACAGTTCAGCTCAGTTACTATGGCAACAAATGCTGGTAAACTTAACTGATGAAGCTAAAGGGTTGTTGTTCACGTGACAGAGAACCACTAAAGTAGAGATTATCTTTTTTTACTATAAATAAACTTTATACACTGACCTCAGCTATTGTCTGCACGTTCCAGGTACCCCTCCATCTCCTTTGTGGTCTACACAGGAGACCAGGGTGTCACAGGCGAGCAAATTCTGGATGGAGCACGACAACGTTTCAACATCACGCTCCCTCGACCAATCAGCTTCGTGTTCCTGCATCACCGTGTGCTGGTGGAAGCGGGCTCTTACCCTCACTTCACCCTTCTGGGCCAGAGCGCTGGATCCATGTTCCTTGGTAAGAAAATGCTGAATCTAGAGCAAATGTTGTTGTTACAGACAGATCGTATAAAAAAATATATGAAGATTGTCTGTGTGTGTTCTGCAGGCTGGGAGGCGCTGAAGACCTTCGTTCCTGACCTCTACATCGACTCGATGGGCTACGCCTTCACGCTACCAATCTTCCGCTACCTGGGAGGATGTAAGGTTGCGAGTTACGTTCACTATCCCACTGTCAGCACCGACATGCTGGCAGTGGTCCAAGAGAGGAACCCCAGGTAACAGCTTGAAGCTAGAAGTAGTTAGATGCAGTTAGTGCCTAGTAGCAGTTAGTAGATAATAATAGTTAGCACCTAGTAGCAGTTACAGGTTACTAGCAATTGGCCCCTTGTAGAATTTATAAGCTAGTAGCAGTTAAGTTTGTAGCAGTTTATAGCTCCCCTCCCTCTGCCTGATCAGCCGCTCTGGTTTTGAGTCCAGATGTGAGCTGATGTTGATTAGATCCTTCATGTTGGTCCACATATGAAGTGCCGGTGTCAGGTTCAGGAAAGAAGTAAAGAGAAGAAACGCTGTTGTTGGACATCTGTAATCAGAGATTTCACAGAAAGAAATCATGATTGAAGCTAAAGCCGTCTTCCGATCGTCACTGAGGAGTTTTCTTTCCGAAGTTTCTTAGCTTATGTTTAGTTTGAATTTGAATTTTCTGCCTTTGTCTGTTTCCAGATTCAACAATGCCGACTTCATCTCGAGGAACCCTCTGCTGAGTGCTGTTAAAGTTGTGTACTACTGCTGCTTCGCTCTGCTCTACGGACTCGCTGGCTCCTGCAACGACGTCATAATGGTCAACTCCACCTGGACTCTGGGACACATCCTGGCTCTGTGGCGCTCCCCAAACCGCACCAGCATCGTCTATCCCCCTTGTGATGTCAGGGCTTTCCTGGACGTCCCCCTGGAGGAGGAGAACAAGGACGATGCGGAGGACGGCTGGGAAGAGCTGGGACGGGAGCTGTCGAGTGGGGGCAGGAAGTGTAACACCATTGTGTCGGTGGGTCAGTTCAGACCAGAGAAGGACCACCAGATGCAGATCAGGGCGTTCCACAAACTGCTGGAAAGGAGAGAGGAGGGTCCTGGAGGGCGGGAGTCGTTGCGGCTGAGGCTGATTGGCGGATGCAGGAATCAAGAGGATGAAGAGAGGGTGCTTATGCTGCGGGGGCTCTGCCAGGAGCTGGGGGTCTCCGACCATGTTGACTTTAAACTCAACATCCCCTTTGAGGAGCTGAAGAGTGAGCTGGTGAACGCCACCATCGGGCTGCACACCATGTGGAATGAACACTTCGGAATAGGTGAGCATGCATGACAGTAGAGGCGCTGTAACCCTTTGTTTTAACACAACTAGACTCAATCTATATGTACACTACTCCGAAAAATAAAGAGAACACTTACATCACACATGTGGGCTGCAGGTACCGCCTCACACTACCACTAGTGGCGAGGGCACTGGAAAAATGCAAAACTAGCCAAGAATCAGCAAGATAGAATGAGGAGAGGGAAATGGTCTCTGGCCACCACCTGCAAAGCCGTTCCTTAATAAGGGTTGTCTCGCTAATTGCCTGTCCTTTCCACCTGATGTCTGTCCCGTTTTCACAACAGCAGGTGAATTGATTCACAATCATTATTACTTCCTGACTAAACAAGTTGATATCCCAGAGGGGTGATTGACTTGGCGTTGCACTGTGGTAATTTTGTGTTCCCTTGTTAAATTTTGAGATTGTTTTTTTTATATTTAACAATAAAGTTGATAGTAAAAAAAATTAGAGAAAAAATTTGGAATTTTTCATGAGAAAGTCTCATGAAATATTTTTCCGCCTCGTTGGCTACTGCTAAATAAACTACTCGGTTATTATTATTTCATTATTACTACATATATTATTAATATTAAGAGAAAAAGAGGCAAATATAGAGGCATTAAGACCATAATATGTCAAGAAAGTCCATGTGAAGATCAATAACATAAAATAAAAAAGTTGTCATGTAATAAAAATTGTAATATTACACAAAAGGTTAAGATGATAAAACAAAAGAAGTCAAACATGTTTCATGAGCAAGTCACCTCATTTCACAAAAAGTTGTTGCAATACAATATCTCTTTTGAAGTGTAATAGTTTATGGGCACTATCATGAAGAAAAAAAACACTTTCATGATGCATTTAAATAATTACAACAAACTGAGATGTTTGATCATTAAGTATGAAATATTCTTGTGCTCGGATTTCACGCCGTCTAACGAGCAGAGGTCGGCTGGTCCCGCCCTCTCAGAGATTAAATGCGTTTCTTCTGTCTCCAGGTGTTGTGGAGTGCATGGCGGCAGGAACCATCGTTCTGGCTCACAAGTCTGGTGGTCCGAAGCTGGACATTGTGGTTCCGTACGAAGGTGGACAGACGGGCTTCCTGGCAAATAGTGAGGACAGCTATGCTGCCTCCATGGAAACCATCCTTGCGCTGTCTCCCTCCGCCAGAATGGAGATCAGGCTGAACGCCCGGCGCTCTGTGGAGAGGTTCTCCGACCAGGAGTATGAGTCATGTTTCCTCGCAGCCACAGAGTCTCTGATGACCTCACTGCAGAGATGAGGGGCGGAGTCAAGCAGCAAGGGTCACTTAGAACAAGATGCCATTTCCCATTTGAAATAAGACAAGTAAAACTCGACATCCACCATGATGAGTCAGCAAAACAATCTATGGGACATCTCCAGGGGATGGAGAAGCTCAGCAGAGACCGTCAGCTTCTGGACTGTCGAGCTTATCTTAGCATAAATGCTAACAACAGATATCTTTTTCTTGTTTGCTAGCTTGCTGATGAGCAACACATTGATGATTCACTGTTTGTTTGCAGCACGAAATCACTTCCTGTCCAGATGTGGATGTCAAGGATCAAAGATAAACTGTGGAGGACAGGATGTTAGCACTTGGATGGAGACCTGATGCTATATTTAAGCTGTGTTGGAGGAAGATGCTAGTTTGGGAAGAATATTTCCAAAATATTCCTTGAAGGTGTTTAAAGTTACATTCTGTGATTTTGTTAAATTAATGTATTTGATGTATTTTATTATGAAAATGTTAAGAGTCGTCAGTAGTTTATTTCAGGAAGCGGGTTCAACAAACTCAAGTTCGATCAACCCTGAGAAGTGTTTTCGGTTCCAGAGCAGCTGATCTGAGTTGGTTCAATCAACTCTGAGTTTGTTAAAAAAAAATCCCAGAAGGATTGTGGGTAGTCACAGAACTCGCTGGATGAATTATGTTTTTCCTCTGGGAACACTTTGGGATCCCATGGGACCCCACTTTAGTTTTAAACATATTTATAATATCTGTCAGTGGCTGTTCTTTCAGACTTTGCTCGGATGTGCGAGACATCTGCAGTGTTTGAGATTGTCATTCTGCTAATCATCGATGGAAAGACTCAACCTTGGTCTCAGTCATCTCCCGACGTTAATCTCTCACATGACAAATGAGAGATGGACACGCATGTACACATGTCTGACATCTCTACTTCAGGCTAAGGAGGAGGAGTGAGGAACAAACTCAAGGTTTGTTGAAGAAAACCAGAGAGCAGGTTAAGTTATGTTACCCTTGTAACTGACTCAGAGTTTGACTTATCTCGCTGTCTGCAACAGAAAACCCAGCTTCCCTCAACTCAGAGTTAACAAATTCACAGTTTCCACTAAACCCACTTCCTGAAATACCCCACAAGAATCTGAAATCAATAAATGAAAACAAAAAACATCAACAAATAAGTCTGTGACACGTCTGATGTGATTCTGCTCCTTCTCTTCTCGTCTTCCCGTCCTCAGCAGTCCATATTCCTCTTATCATCTGAACTCTGACCCTCAGCTTCTTCAGCAGGACTGACGGAGGTTCCTTCTGTGTCCTCAACATCTGCTGGAGAGTCTTCTGCACTCACTGCTGCTCCCTCCTCTGACTTCGTCCCCTCTGCCTCATCCTCCAGGACCAGCAGGTTCCTCATGGAGTGTGCTACTGCATCCCTTAGCTCATCTTCTGACTCCTCAAAGTTTCTGAGAGATGAAGGTTAAATTGTGTGTAGAAGAGGCAGGACTTCCTGTCTAACAACTCATGAGAAGTTATCAAAACTTTGAATAAATTGAAACGAATTGAAAATGAAAGAAACACCCTGGTCAGAATCTTTGAGCAAACTCACTGACCATTTTGGTTCATGGTTTTAATGTAATGAAAATATGTGATAGGTTTTTGTATCAAAAGAAAAATTAGGTAAGGATAGAGATGGCGGTATTTTTGTGTTTAATTACAGATTACTCTAACATAATAAGTCACGGTTGCAATGTCACTGACACTAAAGATAAACTAGGTCTATGCTGTCGTCCCCGACCGCAGGTGTACATTCCGGAATGACTCCAAATCCGCTGCTATGTACAAGCAATCTCCCTGACTGAACTCCTCAGATTAAATGTAATGTATGAAATACAGTGTTTTTCATTTTTTTAATAGGCTTCCCCTAGGGAGTAATATAAGATCTATACAAGATAGATATATGTAGTTGCAAAAGGTAAAAATCAGTTTACTGCTAGATATTGAAACTATAAGGCCAGGAACCACTTGCAATGCCTTCACGGACCACCAGGGGGCAGCGGACCACATTTTGAAAACCCCTGTTTTAAAGTAAAACACGATATATAAAAGATAGATCTCATTGAGTCGATTCATATAGGATGAGAAATTATGTCCATAAAACATTGGAGATAAAGCTCCTCCTAGTGTTGAAAATTTACAACTGACCTTTCCCAAAATCAATCCAGTTCCTCCTTGCTCTAAGCCTTAGGAACTGGATTTCATACTCACATAGACCTTAGAGTCTAAGGTCTATGTGAGTATGAAATTTGAAAGTGATCGATTAAATCTTTTTTGGGTTATTGCGTTATCACAAAGGTCTCCGTAATATCCCCGACTTTTTGGGGATATTATTTTAGGTCTTGCCTGTCCATCAACAGAAAAGTTTGTGCAAATGCACATGATCTTTGTGGAACTATTTTAAGTTTATTTTGGGTATGTAATTCCGGCCTGGCTTAACTTAAAATGTAGAAATAAATAATTTTATTTCTGAGCCCCTCAGAAATCAATAAATTAGCTTGTTATTTCCAACTTTCACTTCCTGTCTTATATATCCTGCCCACTGACAGGTAACCAGATAATGTAACCACCTCATCCCTCAGTGGTTCTAAATAATAAATTATATATAAATGGTATGTATAAATTACATTTAATATATACAAAAAAACTGAATGTTTTTTCTCACGTGTCGTCATCATCTGACCGCGGCGCAAGAAGCTCCTCGTCCATCTCCACATCTGACTCCTCCTTGGATTCTTGCGTCTTTGAATCTGAGGGTGGAGACGTAGAGGTTGACCTCCTGATGATTTCAGAAGGAGACCAATCCTGGTGTACATGGCATTGTATCCTCGCTGTCATCGTGTCACATGACATCTGACCTGCAGCCACAGATGATGTCATCAGCTGGGCCTGACCCAGAGCATCCAGCAGGGTGTTTGGGGGGCCGTCATCCCACTGCCTACGACCTGCTCCCTCCACACCTGAAAGGGGCAGGGACACACCAGAAGCTATATATTTGATTTTGTCTTGTTTCCTGCCTTTATGCTAATCTCTGCAAATATAATCCCAGCCTTTACGCTAAACTAAGATAATTATCTGGTTTCAGTCAGTTAACCAAACGTTTACTTTATTGTGCTTGTTGCTTTCATGCTAAGCTAAAATAACATTCCTGTTTCCGTCTGCCTTCAGCCATTATGCTAAGTTAAGCTAACAATTGTTTCTGCTTCCTGCCTTTATGCTAAACTGAGCTAATTATCCGTTTTCAATCTCTTTCTAGTCCTTATTCTAATCTATGCTAACAATGCTATCTGCTTCCAGACTTTATGATTAACTATCCTAATTCTCTTGTTTGTTCGGTGTCCAGCCTTTATGCCAATCTATGGAAACCATCCGTTTTCTATCTACTTCTAGTGTTTAAGCTAAGCTAACACTCCTATCTGCGTACAGCCTTTATGCTTAGCTAAGCCATACATTTTGTCTCCATTTGCGTCTAACCCTCTGCTAAGCTAAGATACCAATCCTACCTGCTTCCTGCTTTAATGCCAAGCTAAGTTAATCATCCGGTACTTCCATCTTTATTATAAAGTACCTGAAGAATAAATAAATAAATAATACATTTTCCAAACAGAGATCACACCATGACATCACTTCACCTGACTCCGCCTCTGCCGCTGTGTTGTATACAGAGTGGACGTCCATGTTGGCAAAGGCATCAAATAGAGTCTGGGGGATCCTCTGGTCCCACCTCTTCCTACTCGCCTCTGACCAGTCACAGAACCTCAGATCCTCCCCCTGCTGAAAGCTCAGCGTCCGGTTCAGCTGATCCAATTCCTGTCCGGAGAGTCAGGGACAGAATGAGACAGAAAGAGTAGAAGAGAAGGAGGGAGAGAGTCACCGCTTACCACCTCCTCTTTATTTTCCTCATCCTTTTTCCCCTCCTCGTCATCGTCCTGTTTGATCCAGTCTTCATCTAACCGGACCTCAAACATGATTCCTTTCTGCAGAAATTGAAAACTAATGACACGGTGCAGGTTTGTACAGTGAAACCGTCCAGGTTCACACAGTGATGTCACCTTGTCGTATTTCCTCTCCATTGCTCTCCTCTCTTCTCTGTTCTCCTGTCTGATCTTCATCAGAGCAGCTTCATCATCCTGCAGACAAACAGAACGAGAACCTATAACCTTCTGCCGATGTTCTACTCAACCGTAACCCATCACTGCGACCACCAGGTGTCAGACTCAGCTCATATCTGCTCAGTATTTACCTGTGCAGGTGTGGTTCTCTGCTGGTCTTTACCCCCTGAAGGCTCTCTGGTTGTTTCCACCACGAAGGTTCTAGGTTTGAGTTCTGTCTGAGATGCATGAAAAAAAATATTCACCATCATGATACATGGTGAAACTCAACAAGTCTGATATCATCAGATGATGTGAGAATTGAGTGGGAATGAAAACCGAGAATAGAGGGTGAGGATGTTTGATGAAGTTTTTTGATACCTCAGCATCATTCCTCAGCCTCCTCTGCTTTATCTCTTGGTGATACTGCTGTCTGATGACATCCAGCTGTTGCAAGTACTCCTTCACACACACACACACACACACAAGCACACTTTTTTCAGTTGTGATGTTCTCACTGCATTAGAACCTCTCCTTGGTCTCATACCTGCTGTACCTCCTTCTTGCTGCCCTGTGGTTCTTCTTCATGCTGTCCCGATTCCAGTTTCCAGTTGTTCTCAGCAGTGCATGGACGCAGACCCTGGCCGTCACAGACAAAAAGTCAAAGGTCAAAGCTCCAGTGAATGCAACAAAATGTGTTTAATGTGGCGTGTTGTGTTTGGGTGCTCCCCCAATGTAGGACTTCTGAGCACCCTACCAGCTGCTTCTCTGCTCTCAGCTTGTACTGGTTGGCCTCATGTCTCCTCTGCAGGTACTCGACACGAGCTGCAGCCACACTGACACACACACAGGGACAGACACACACACACACACACATCACACATGATGTTAGCAGCAGATCAGACTCCACTCCCACGTCTCCGTCGTAGACATGGGGCTACAGCCAGGAGACACTTAGCTTAGCTTAGCATAGCTCTGTCCAGAGAAAACCAAATCATCCATCACTCCCATATAAAACCACATCTTTACTTCTATCTTTCAGATCTAACCTGTCCGTCAGTGACGTGGGTGAGCGCAGCTAAGATAGGCCAGCTGTCTTAATGCTATGCTAAAGTAAGCTAATTATCTCCAGGTTTATGTTTTTTCTCACTTTGGTGTTTATTGAAGTTTTACATTTTTTGCGAAGGAGACAACGCTCACTTTGGTTCTACAGGGAGCGGACGGCTCATAGCAATGGCCTAAGAACCTCATACTCACACAGTAGACCCCACAGGAATGAGTGGGGGACACAAGGCGTGACTTATACAGTCAAGAATAAAGGTAAGTAGATTTGCCAACTATGCCTTGAAATCGCTGTGATCGCTGTTAGGTGTTAGCAGATCGTGGTGGTGGCTGATGGGTAATTATGATGATGGTTGTGATATAAAAGGTAAAATATGGAGAAAGAAATCCAAGCATAATTATGGTTAGTTAAGACTCACTCACAGAAGATGTGGCTCAAGGACATGGTCTTGACATCGCTCCTGAAGAGCAACAGCAGCAGGAGGGGGGACGTCCTCCTGGGTCCTCCTCTGGAGGGCATCCAGCTGGGCGTGGTATTGCCGGTAGTGGCTGACTGGTTGCTGCACGGTGAACCTGCATCTGCAACAGACGTAGTTCACATCTGTACCTCAGTGGCTGTGCCAGGACTGGTTCAGAGTCTACTTTGGAACCGGTTAGAAAGTCTCCGCACCATAAGAGCAGACTAATTGTCAAAACGACTGGAGCCAGATAGTAATCTAAACCTTAAAGGTCTAAAAACTAAAAATGGTTACGTCAGAGGCTAGGGGCGAGATTAACCCAACACCCAAAAAAAAAAACCCACCTGAAGTCCAAGAATAGACACAATACAACTAAACCGCATCGATCTACTGAGTCCTTGGACTGTGGTCCGGATCATGGTTGTTGAACCAACACCACATTCTTCTGGTGAAAGACAGTGAAGGTGAGGTGTCAGTGAGGAATAGTTCCACTTAGAGGTTCTGATTACCTGAAGTTCTGCTGGTTTAGAACGTCGCTGTCCGCTTCTCTGTGTTGAACAGGCTGCTCAGAAAATAACGTTGGATTAATACAAAACAAATATATGTAACATAAATATATAAAGTACAAATATTACAGTTATTATTATGGTAAAATATCATATGGAGGAGTAGAGCCAAAGCTGTCAGACGCTCTGATTGGTCCACCGTCTGTCAGGATTATAAATATTAGAAAATAACCATGAAGATGGCGGGGAGCACCCCTGGCGGGGTCCGGTCCTGACAGGTCCCACTTGAGGAGAATCTGTAGATCTGGATGAGGTTGTGACCCATCCTGGCACTTTCATTATCATGAATCTGATGCCTAGGGTCACAGCTCTCCATATGACACCTGAGCCTACCTTCAGGGGGGACGGGCTGTACACTCTGACTGGGACTCTCCAGTCTGGTTTAGCAAATGGTCTCCTCCCAGCGGCCCCCGCTCTCTTTGCAGCGCTGATCCCGTGAATCTTCTCTGATGAAACAGGAGTTATAGCAAATGACCTACTAGATCAGACGCGTTGTAGGGCTAAAGATTAGGCCTACCTCTTAGTCAAAGTTCAAGTTATCAGATTCATCAGAGTCATCCACAAAAGGTTTATCTACGAGTTCAGAGACTCAAGCATCATGGTGCTGACTGAAACATAGCTTCAACATCAGATGAAGTCCCGTCTCTTAGTCTAACTTGGAAATGTTGAGTCCCCAAGCTGTTATGTCAGAGATCTGAAGGGTGGATTAACATTAGCCGGTGTCAGACCCTCACCCAGACGGAAGACAGCTCAAGTAGCTTTCTGTGACCCGCTAGCTATCCAATCACAGCCCAGTTTCAACACTTGAAGACACAAGCATTGGCGCCAGAATCTACTTAGGTTCAGTTACCTGCTCTGGCTTTACCCGCCTGAGACACCGCCTCCCTGTTTCCACGCTGCACCACCGGGTTAAACTCCACCTGCAGCACACACACTCATCTTATACGCTGACATATTTAACTTTATACCTGTAAAAATCTAACAATCCACCTGCTCAGCATCAACGTAGAAAAATACATATATATATATATATATATAAATGTATAAATATACTGTATATATCAGTGTAATAGTGAGTTCCATCAGGTCTTTAGTCGAGGCCTCACCTGTGGGTCCAGGTGTCTGCTGAGGTGCTTCTCCAGGACAGGGCGCTTGAGGATGGAGCTGACCGATGGGCGGTCCCGAGGACTCACCTAAAATAAAACCCAAGTGTAATCAGAAAAGGAACTAGCAACTTAAGCTGTCGGACTTAAGTATGGAAATACTGATAAACAAGTCCAAGTCATCAGATTCATCAGAATGCCAGAGTTCAAGTAACCAGAGTCATCAAGTCATCAGGTCATCAGATTCAGTTCTTGGAGTTCTTGAATGCGGTCCGGGTCCATATACCAGTCCAGTATCCGGCGGTTTATGTTTATTTAGCTCTTGCTTTCACGTGGGAGACAAATAAAACAAATAAATAAATTATTAAAGAACCAACCTTGAAGAGCTGGCCCAGCAGCTGGCGAAGCTGGTACGAGTATCGATTGGCTACTGGATTGTAGCGCCCCCTGCAGATTTTACTGACCAGCTGCTGCAGACTGCAACCCTCAAACTGACCCACAGACAAGAAGTCTATTAGTAATTTAATCAATAACTTTCGCCTTCATTTTCGACCCATTGTATTAGTTCAGTGTTAGCGTTAGCTTGTGCTAGCGGAGCCTGACAGGCATCCCCTGCATGATGTTGCGGGTGAGGTGCAGCTTACTGGCTGTCTCAGGGTGCAGAGTTCATACAGGACGCAGCCCAGAGACCAGATGTCCCTGCAGACACACACATAGGGGGTTGAATACAGTCTAACATGAGTTTTCATCGGCTCAGTGTGGATGTTTGGAATCTGTGCTTACGTCTTGTTGTTGTAGGGCCTGCCCTCACAGATCTCCGGGGATATGTAGTACGGCGTCCCTACACAGGTACTGGCCAGTTCCATTGTGCTGCCAAGCCACAACACACCCAGATACAGGTCACAAGAAACACACCAGACTGGTTATAGAATTTAAAAGATGGATGCAGGAAGGAACCAAATCTGCAGGTCTACAGTCGGCCTCCTGTCCAGCCAGACAGCTTCCTTCAACTGTCAGATCCTTTGGCTGCTGCCATGGTAGCTTATACAAGAAAGAGTTTGGATTCCATGTGCCCACCCTCCAGCGAGAGGCATAAGAAGTTTCTCTGGACCTCAAAGAGAGGTTCCTCCATCAGACAGAGGCTATTCCATCTATGTTATCCAGGGTTGTGTGGTGATGTCAACCAACTAAGTAGGACGTTCCAGATGTCACTCTTCGCAGCATCAACTTCCAGAGATTATCCCAGTGTAGACAATGATGCAGTACCTCCATTACATTCAGGGTCTAACTGGGGCTCTCCTCACAGTTGGAGGTCCAAAGTGAGGCTTCTGGAGGATCCTTATCAGATAGTGAACCACCTCAATGGGCTCCTTTCTACATGGAGGAACAACCTTTCTCCAATGCTCCCCGACAGATGAAGCTCTTTGCTTGTATCTTCTCTCTACACATGCTAATTTACAATTTGTCGGTTCTAGGCTACTGTTCAAACATGGTAGCACAATATGGAAGAGGGCCCGCCCCCTCCTCCTATCAGACTCTAATAAAACAAAAGTTATGAATATTATATTGTTTATTCAAAGAGAAGCCAATCTGTTTTAAATACTGCACCTTTAATATCAGGGTGAACTGTACCTTTAATCACAGAACTTAAGTAAACGAACATTCCAGCTGCTGATCTGAACAGGATCTGAAGAAGGTGAGGATTGTTGAGTGTGTGTGTGTGTGTGTGTGTGTGTGTGTTTGTGACCCACTTGTTCAACATTCTTGCGATTCCAAAGTCTCCAAGCTTTGGTCTAAGGCCTCCATTGGTGAGGAAGATGTTCTGGAGGAGAGAAGAAACAGACCCATCTGTAATA
Source organism: Lophius piscatorius (assembly GCA_009660295.1). Taxonomy (NCBI): domain Eukaryota; kingdom Metazoa; phylum Chordata; class Actinopteri; order Lophiiformes; family Lophiidae; genus Lophius; species Lophius piscatorius. Next base: position 80,017 of record VRLP01000976.1, on the reverse strand, counting down.
TCAGTGATTGTGGAAGCTAATGTTCAGAACCAAGCCGAGGACCTCCATGATTGTGGTACCGGTTAATTAAAGTCAGACTAAGGAGAACGTTTTTAGGGATGAAGGTAGAGCTGTAGAAAGAGTTCCCCTTGGAATTATACTGTTTATTGAAAGAATTGGACCGGCACCTTGTTTCTGTGGATCAGGCTAAATTTAGCAGAAAACCAACTTTGAAAAGACAAAACACTAGTTTTTAATGATCATTTTTCTTTATTGAACCAAGAAGGTTCTCTCTCTTCTCTGGACGCACCTAGACCCACTGCACCTTCAGATGCAGGAAGTTGGCTCCTTAATTTCACCAGTAGTACACTATGACAAAATCAACAGTAATTCCGCACAATGATTGAAATCCAACAGTCTGAGAAGGGTTCCAAAGCTGTTTCTAAGGTTCCAAAACACCACATATCCACACTGAGATACATTTTCTACAAATGGCGAAGATATGGAACAGTAGTGAACCTTCCCAGAAGAGGACCACCTTCCAAAATAGGTCAAGCTCCACTATTCCAAGGACATTGGAAAAGTTGAACTGTAACTTGAAACATGAGTTCTGTTCTCTAGCAGAAAATTCTTACTGAGAAAGTCACATCATCAGTCTGAGTGTCAGGCAGGGAGTCAATGACCCCGAGCAGAAGATACCTGAGTTTTAATGTCTCTGTGGAGGACCTTCTGGTCATGAATGTGTTTGAGTCCCAGACAGATCTGAATGAACCAGTCCACGATCTGAGAAAACAAGAACATTTAAATATGAATAAATTCTAGCCTTGTGAATGACTGAACGCCAGCATGGCGTGGTTACCATGGTTACCTGCTCCTCGCTGAAGAGGACTCCTCTCTGAAGGTTGATCTTTTTCATCAGGTCTCCTCCATCACAGAACTCCATCACGATGAACAGACTCCCCCCTTCTACATACAGAGAGCACCAATCTGTGATGTCACTCATCACACGACACCCCCCCACTGTGATGTCAAGCATAAAATGAGATACACATGCCATGTCACCTATCACGTGACCACACTCTGTGGTGTCACTCATAAAAATCATACACTATGATGTCAATCATCACATGACCACTGTGATGTCACTCATCGTGTGATGTCATTTATCACATGACCACACACTGAGGCCAATCACCTTGAAATGAGGTGATGAAGGTAACGATGTTGGGATGTTTCATCTTCGACAGCAGCGTCACTTCTTTTTTGGACAATTCCTTTTCCTTATCTGACATCTGACCAGTGAACACAACAGGAAATAGCTAGCTGTAAGAAGCTACAGAAGGAAACAACCAGCTGTTTGAAGTACCTTCCTACCTTCCCGAGGTTGATCTGTTTGATGACACACTGTCTGGCTCCGCCTCCACCTCTATCCCGAACCAGGAAGGCTTTGCCAAACGAGCCCTCTCCAATCTGACGGATGACTTCATAGCCGTCCATCATGGCTTGAAGAGAAGCCGTTTGTCAACATTTACAGCAAACGAAAATCCCTGAACAAATATGGCATGAGCCTCTGAAACTTTAAAACTGTACAGGAACAACTAGTTACTCCCACACTACTTCTACCACACTATAAAATCAGGAAAATTTTTAAAGTGTTGAGAGTAAAAGAACTCAATAAAGCATTAGTTTTAAGTTTGGATCCTTAAAGTTCATTGTCCTGGTTATAATTAAATGGTTTTGCTTGTAGTATCACACTTAAAAACTTTATTCAAAAGTATTTAAAGTAGAAATACTCAATTAACCTAGCGATAGTATTAGTATTTTTACTGAGGTAAAGTACATACTACTGAGTTAAAGTGTTGTGTGTATACATTTTATTTAATTTATCTACAACTTAATATCTTATGGATGTGTGGATCTGTGTGTGAAAATGTTGTTTTGATTTGTAGAGTCACTAAAGATGTCAGATGTACGCAGTGAAGTTAATAGTTAAAAACTTGTCATGTAGTTATAACTGTCGGAGATGTAGTAGTGGAAGTAAGAATTTCTGTGAAAGGGAATAAAGTACTTTCTAAATACCGTATTCCTCCGCCGTCACATTTAACTAGAGCCATTATTCACTGAGCTATTACTAGTTTAATGATTATGTAATTGGTTTTATCTTAGCTTACTGAATGAAATTAGCATAGCATAGTTGAGCTGAGATAACTTTCACAGTTTGCAGTAACTAACTAGTCCCGGCGGACGGATCCTGTTGTCATGGAGACTGGAACACAGTCTCAACGTCTACCGGCTTTCCTGTTAGCATACTAAAATAAGTTTATTTTGGTCCATATACATATAGTTTATTTCCCGTTTGTATTTCCATGGAAACTCTTACCTTCAAGAAAGTAATTCTGACCTCAGAGGAAGAGATGAAGCATGGGGAACAAGTTTACTTCGATTATAATCCGTTCAAACGGCACTCAAAAGACTTGTTGAAGTACGGCAAGTACAAGGTGAGAACGCAGGGCATCATGGGAGTTGTAGTATTATATTTTATGGTTAAATTCGATTAATATACTTTTATAGCAGAGTATTAGTGAATAAAACTTGACATTAGCCCCACAGTTTGTTGAGTAATCAGCAGAAGTATTCTACAACCATTTCAAACCAACTGGGATATTCTTTAAAGGATTTTTTATATCAAAGTGCTGAAGATGAAACGAAATCGTCAATCCAAATGTAATCATAATTCGGCAGTTTTTATATTTCTGTATGCTCATTTTTCATCCTTATTTATCTTCATACCGAGATAAGTTTCCCCCTCCTTTTCCTGTCCAGTAAAAAAAGACTGTCGATTTTAAACGTTTGATAAACAGATGGACCAACTGTTGATACATGGGTTGAGAAAATTCTAGACCTTCTTCGTGGGATAAATAAACGATTTAAAACCATCCATCTAAAAAATCTGAAATATTTGAGTCAAAGAAACACAAAGTTTAAAAAAGTTTGCACCAATGTGAATGAACAAAATTACCTCTAACCAACAAACCACAGAGTTAGGAGAATTAGATTTTCATCTAGTCAATGCAAAATTTCATTATCATAGATTTCATAACATGGTAGCATCAACTAACTTGGTGAGAGTAAGAAGCTTAAGGCTTTTCGCAGTTGAAATAATGTATTAGTCTACCTAACTATTCAAATTATTGTACTTACCAATAAAAATCAAGTATAGAAGAACTATGAAAAAAATTATAGAATTATAAAAAAAAAAATCCTTCACAATGAACTCTAATAATTTTTAAGGTTCTGGCACAATAACAGGTTGGGTTCTTAGGGGTATGGAAAGGTTGCCCCTGATCCAAAAACCCAGACTGTTCACTCTCTTCAAAAAAAGTTTGCTTCCTGGTACTGCACTGAGGATATGACAAATCTCTTTAGATAAGCAAAGGTTCCTCTTATGCTGGGACAGAACCTATGCAGTTACACAAAACTGAGTAGTAAAAACCGTATGTGTTACTAGTTCTTCAGGTGTGTGAGGGCTTATAAAAGAATGAAAGATCAAAAACAGTAACTCCGATCCGAGTCTTACCAACTTCAAACTTTTCTCGGTTATTGAAGAGTGAATGTGATAAAGAGGAACAGACATGGAGTCTCCGAGTAAAATGTCGTTAAGCTCAAAAAACGTCAGTCGTTTCCTCTGGTGCTGAGGGAACCTGCTGTGAAATGGGAGTTGGAAGAATTCCTAAAAACGGAGTCGTTCACAAATGTTCCTAGTTCTTGCAGTTCTAAAGTAACAGAAAGTGAAAGTTTTAAAAACTATTAAAGGGTTCCTCTTATTCAGGACCAAACATCACATAGGGTCCTCTGGAGCTGAGAAAGTTCCACAAACCGAGTTACAACTGCTAGAACAGTTTTTTGACATCTGGGTGCGGGTACAGTAAAAAGTGGGCTCACAGAACTTTGAAAAGGTTCCCCTGGTGTGACGCTGCCGCTAACATCTGCTAGTAAGAATACATGTCGCCAAAATTCCTTAGCATGTTGGCATGCTAAGATCTAAGAACGCAGGTCTCTATCTTTGTTAGTGCTGCTGCGTGATAGATTAGCTGAGAATACAGATTGACAATTTGGCACGTTAGTATGCTAACATTGGCCAATAAGTAGTAACATCATGGACTGATCCTCCGAGTAACTCTCGTCTGCTGATGGCCATCCTTCAGTTGGCTAATGAGGCTACAAGATTATGGGGGGTGGGCGTGGAGACAACGAAGGCACTGAGACGATGTTTGTGTTTTATTGTTTATTGACTTTGTCTGTTTGTATCTTCATAAAGATTATATACACACATTATTAGGCCAGGAAAAGACACGGGTGGACAGGTTAAAGATCATAGCACTGTGCTGGCGATAGAGGACAATTGAGGTTAGGAGCTACAGCAGACAAAATATAAAAGTTGTGGACCGACAGGAAAACAAAACTCTTTCCCTCATCCCAAGAAATCAACAATCAGTGGAGGATTAAAATAATTTATCCTAAAAGAGGAAAAGAGGAGCCATTCGTCACGTTTATAGTCACACTCACTCGTCTCACACGCTCAGAAACAGACAGGTGGAGGTTAGAGACACGTCTTGCTGCAAGCCAGTCAGGAGATGACAAAGCCAGCCAGAAGGGGACATCATGTCTTTAAAGCTCACAGATCAGAGTCTGCACCACCAACTCACTCTCAAAGTGACGGATCTTGCGGCAGTTGAGTGCCTCACGCTTCTGCATTCCTATGAAAGGAGAACCAGAGAGAAACAGTGAGGCAAGCAGATGTTAGACATTTGCTGTTGGCGGGACCTACTGTTCTTACCCAGGAAGTGGTCTCTGCGGCTTAGCTTGTAGGTCTCTTTGCCGCGGCACAGGCTGTAAATAAAGTAGCCGAGCTGGTCGACGTGGTGCAGGCGCTCAGTGACGACCATCTCCTCGTGGATAAGGTAAGTCTGAGGCAGGTAGGTGCCAGACTGAAAAGGTGGAGGAGCAAAGTGCCAACATGTCAGCAGAGATGGGAAGTAATTAGCTGATTTTCACTGTGATAACAAAAATGTACCATCTCTCGAGGTGATGCCTGGAATTACAGCTAACCTCGAAGGACAACTTATCAAACCCAGGTAATCAGTTTCATGAAGATGTCACGCAGTTGTTGACGCCTCACTGTTTAAATGAGGTTTAAAAGTAGGCTTCAACTCTACATGAATGAGTACAGGTATGCTAACATAACTGCAAGGCTGGCAGCAGACATGCTAACAGGAGCTGAAGTTATCTGAAGATGTAACGGGGTGTCATTGACCTGATCTAGGGGTAATTGTTCGAGAGCTCCTTCCTCAGGTGAACTACACGTTAAAGCTTTAGCTCAGTGAACCGTGGGTGGAGAAGACGTCTCACCTTCATGTTGACCAGAAGCTCCAGGAAGTCTTTGGGAGGCATGACGACAGACGTATTGAGCGGGATCACGTAGCACTTGTTCAGACTCAGGTCAAGGTACGCGGTCAACCTCTGAGAAAGAGACAAACACAGAAGAGCTTCTATTATCCAAACACGACAGGAGTCTAATCTTTTTAAAATGACTCCTCTCACTTTAACTTCAAGCAAATCACTTCATGTCTCCCAGTAAAAGTCTCCCGTCACGCCTGCTATTCTTTCATGTATTCAATATTCTTCTGCTCAGTTTTTTAAAGTGAAAAGTAAACAGGACATGCTTCCCTTTCTCCTTAATAACTCCCAAGGTTTCCAGTGAATTCTCTCACGGTTCTGTTGAGCGTCTCACCTGCTTGAAGTCATGGACGATGTCAGCCGGGTCTCCCTCCTCAAACTCAGGAACAGGAACGTTGATGACCTCTACCTGCTCCCTCTCCAGGATCCGGATCGTCTGCTGCAGCTGCCGCAGGTGGAACTCCTTCGTAAAGTCAAGCTCAGCCTGCAGAGCAGACCGTCAACAAGTTAAATGAGTTATACTGGAAGCATCAGCGTCTCCGCTGATGGGACTAGTGTCTCTAAGGCTGGAAAGAGATTATACTACTGGGAAAGTCCCTACTGCTGGGAAAAGTCTGATAGAAATAGTGTGACATCATCATACCTCCTCTTCCTCCCGGATCATGAAGTCTTCCTCCTCGTAGTGGACACCACAGAAAAACACCGGAGTGTCCTGCGGGAACGACAAACATCACATGAACTGATGTGAGGTTAATGTTGTTTGGGACGGTGGCAGAGGAAGTGACATAATATCAAGAATGCTTCACATGTTTAAGAAGAACTTCCTGAACAATAATGGTACTTCCTGTCCTCCAACCTGAGCCACTTCCTGTTCTCAACGATGCCATGACAAGTTTTTAATCTATGCAGGTAAATTTGATATCATCAAACACAAACTGGTTCCAGCAGAGAAACTTGATATGGAATAAATCAGTCAGGATCATAAGGTCACTTTCCATTGTCCAGTTTGTCAAAAACTTCCCGTTGGAGAAGTGTCCCTCCCTGAAGACGTCCACATGACAATATAACAGGACAGACCTGTTTCCATGACGATTTGCTGTGGAATATTATATTCCTCTAAACTACATTGCGCATGCCTCACGGAGACACATGACCCTTGTGTCATTCCGCCATACGAGTAGAGCTGAATTGGAAATTAATTTACAAATTACATTTACAATTTGGAATTTTACAAAGCATTATGATTAATGAAATTAATTTATTGCAATTAAAAAATGATGGTGAATAGTGATTTTGATACCAAAAACACTCAAAATAACCATAAAAATAAAATTGTACAAATGCTTTACTACTTTTGAGTCAAGTTGACCTTTGACCTAGGTCCTAAAGCATAAACAACATGATGAGAGAATATCCAACTGATGTCAGCAAAATTAGTTTATGATATATTCCCAGATTATATTAAAGCAATGGTTCAATTGTGTCTTAGTTAACTTAGAACTACTAGAAGAGTAAGAGGTGAATCAACTGAACAATATCACATAACCAATGTTTATTTTAACATTTTTTGGGTCGGGCATTTGTTCACTTCAGTTAGGATATCTTCCACCATGAGCTTATAATTTATACATGAAATTACTAATTCGAGATCTTTCCTATTCGACGTATTTGTGGTTCATCATTGATCAGATCTCAAAATGTCTCGCAATCCGTCATTGTGATCCTTCATCTTTGTTCGTAGGGTTTTGTGTCCGTGGCAAGTTTGATTTGTATTTCCATCCAGAGTATTCCTTCCTTTTGATCTCAGCTGACAATGAATGACAACTTTTAATCAATAGTACCAACTTTGGTGAATCAACCACATGTGACCAAACTCAGTAAAGTCTGGTAAAGGTCCAGCGTCTTCATTTTGATGCAGGGCTGTATGACTTCCGTGTCAGATAAAAAAAGGAAGCCTTGTTTCTAGTATGTATATTCTTGTCCGTCTCAAAAAAAAACAAACATGTCAAGCATGTTACACATTAGAGAATGATCTTATTTTAAGAAAATATATCTTACTTTTTCTTAGTCAGATATTTCAGCTAAGGTAAAACTTTGTCCAATATCCCAGCAGAGGAACAAGATTTTTTCCCTTATATTAAGAATAAGGAATTCTATTTAAATAAATTGCGTCTTATAAGCCTTTTTCTTTTTCTTATCGATCTTGGAAGATGGTGTAGATTCTTGAAATCAGCTCAATCAATGACTAAAGAAAATGTAAGTAAATCTCTTATATAAATGACCTTTCTTTGATTTTTCTTCATCAAATACAGAGAAATAATGTCACTATCTCGTGTGAATAAACATGTGATTAATAAAGGATACATTATTCTTTTAGGCTTTTAAGCGTACAGTTTTAAGGCCATTCCTTGTGTGTCAGTGGCTAGATTTTAGAATTCTAGCAAAGTAAAATATTCTTGCCCCATTTGCAGATTTTGTTTTGCTAATTTCAAGACAATTTGACTATAATTCAATAATATTTGCCTTCTTTCTAGTGTGGATGTTTCTGCAGTGTACTCCCTCGTACATTATACCAGTAAATGCTGGTTTTATGACGCGTCTACTTCTGACCCGTCTTTCCATTACCTCCTCATCATCCCAGCCATGTAGTGGCTGACTGCTCACCTCCATGACATAGTAGCGGTACAGATAGGCTCCCCCCACCACCACTCCGGACAGCATGAGGGCCAGACCCAGACTCATGCACCAACACCAGGCCCGGGAAGGATGACGCACTGGCAGAGCCGCTTCTGCATCCTGCAGGAGGAGGAGACATTCATTCACTCACAGACTTCAACTCAGCGCCATTTCTGATTATCAATGGCGTCACACATCTCTTCTCGTGGGCAGTGCCAAAACGGTTCCTGCATCCTGCTGTTCCTTCACTGAGAAAGACCAGATGTGTTTAATCTGCATGACAAAGGTTTTTTAAATACATCAAGAGAACATTGGAAAGACATGACTAACACAGCACCATCTGTCCGTGAAGATGAAATCATGACTCTCAGGTAAGGTTAAAGGTCATAACAGACCTATAACCTTCAGAGAAAGACCTCTGACTTTAAACAGTTTCGAATGAATGAATTTTAATTCTCAGTATCAAAAGATGAAAATGTTTATGTTCATATTTTGTTTTAATGTTTTCATATAGTTAAGTTTTTTCATTTACTGTTTATTCTCTTTATGTTTATGTTTATGAGTTATTGTTTATTTTTCTCTTTTGTGAAATGTGTGAAACGTGTGAGCGTGTCTTAACCTGTGTTAGCGTGTCTTAAGACGCGTTAGCATTTCATAACGTGTTAGCGTGTCCTTATATGTGTTAGCGTTTCCTTATATGCGTTAGCACGTTTGAATGTGTGTGCATGTCTTTAAATATGTTATGTGTTATATGTTATTCGCATATGTAAACACGTCTTAAAAGGTCCAGTGTGCAAAAGATGGCCGGGGGAGGCACTGCAAGGCATACATGAACTAGGTACATTTCTTTACTCATCTCTGTTAGCATCTTAGCTGTTTGCCTGAGCAAGGTGCTACCTACTAGCAGACAGATGAATGTGAAAACTTGTTGATCTTTTAATCAGATAATTGATTGATTTCAGTCTGAAACATTCTCAATGTGGCATAACAGTGTGCCTGTGGGTTTGTGTGTATGTGAAACCTGAGCTGAGTGCAGAGCATTATGGGTAAATATTCAAGCAGCCAGGGCTTATCGGCAAACAAACATGAGTCGGTGGACCCTGGCCAGCTTCTTTCAGAGTAAGTCCCGGCATGTCTGAGAGTCTCCTCACTGCCTCAATCAGGATCTTTAAGGACAGGGGGTTCAAGTGTGAACAGCTGGAATAATGAGGCCCAGCCTGCCCAGCTGTGATAAGGAGGTCTAGATTCAGCAGCTGGAATAAGGGGGTCTATCCTCTTGAGCTGGGATAACTGGGTCTAGCCCCTCCAGACCCTTTATCTCCAGATACAGGGTCCCAGGGATAAGGGAGTCGAGCACTGTAGACCCACTTCGCCTTCTACCGAATCACTCAATCCTCACTATCCAATCAGAGTGCCTAAATTGTGAAAATTATTCAAAATTGTGAAACAGTCCAGGTTCATATTGTGACACAGTCCAGGTTCATACAGTGAAACAGTCCAGGTTCATACTGTGAAACAATCCAGATTCATACAGTGAAACAGTCCCGGTTCCTAATGTTCCATAACAAGCAGTGACAGGCCTCCAGCTTCCAGTAGCTGACACCTCATCATTATCACATGTGAGAAGCATGACGTCAGCAGGAATGGAATGTTCTGCGGATTGATGGACTTTAGATTGTGGGGGGTTATGGATGGTTTTATAACTACTCTCACTCATAAACCTGTAACTTTCCTCTGACTCTCATCATGGTTCACTTTTCATCAGTGTCCTGACAGCAGCTTGTGTTCATGTCTCTATGGAGACAGACAGGTGAGGTTTAGCCTCTGTGACAGCGGTTGAATTTCAGTCTGAAACTCCATCCTCTGAAATCCAAACACCTGAGACCATCTTGAGTTTCCCAATCCATCAATCTGTCCGCCTCTGTCTGCGCCTGATGCAAAACCTCTACGAAGCCAGCAGGAGTCCAGTGAACGTGGGTCTTCTCCTGGCTGGTTAATCTTCCTTCGAGGCGAAAGTCAATGGTCTGACGGAAGAAGGTGACTAAAGCTCATGATTATGGTCTGACCATATTATTGTGACCTCCTCAACCCTCGCCCTGAGGCGTGGACAGATCAGTGCAATGATTGATTGAATATGAAAGTCAACTGCAATCATGCAGCAAAATGAACAGAGATCAGGTCAAAGGTGAACACTAGATGTGATCGGGGAGAGACTAAAAATGGTTTAATCTAAATGTTTAGCTTGTTCTGTTACTATAAACATCTCCGTAGGAAGAGACGAGCTCAGGCTTTAGACGATTGGTTTAAATCTGTTTTAAGACACAAACAGCTCAGAGACTAGGGAGGCTGATCTTCATTTTCACGGTGTACCAACAAACTTGTCGGTCAGAAAATAAATAACCATAAACATTGTTATGTTTGATGTTCATCAACTTATAGAGAATGGATTTAATTAATGAAGAAACCAGAAATCATAGATATTCATCAACTCTTGTTTTTGTGTGATCCAGATAAATGTTTTCTACTCATTTACCCTCTGAACTATGGCACAGACAGTTTCAAATGAAAAAAGAAATCCAGCGGATTCTGATTCAAAACACATTTATTCACAAAACCGTTGGACCTGACCGAGTGACAATTCTAACAAACACAAGAAAGCCTTTCCAAAAAGCAAGAGGACAGAGGGCGGAGCTTCTACTCTCAGAAGAAAAACATGAAGCTCTCATTACAGAGATAAGAGGCTGAAGCTCCGGCCCCCTGGTCTGCAGGTCACTACACAACTATGTGAAGATACAATAGCCTCGCTGCAAACCATTTCACACACCAGCACAGCTCCAACTTCCTGTTCACAAGAACAGCCTGATAGGGGCGGGTGTGAGGGGGGTAATACTGGAACGTCTCTGTCAGTAGTTTGGCCGTTCTCAGAATTTAGTTACAGACAGAGACGCTTCACGACCTCACAACCAGCATCTGTTAGCAACCAGAAATCTCCACTATGGCATCCAGAAGAGATACATTTTTCACTTTCACTGTTTTTCCAAGAATTGAAAGTGTGAATTTTCTGTGTTTACTGATGTTGAAGGTTTACTCCAAAACTTCCTGGTTTCGATCGAGATGACTTAGCACAAACATACAGGTATATCCTCCAGTCCTGGCCCGGAGAGATACCGCCATTAACATATTTATTAGGGCTGGGATATTAATGGTAACAATATTAAAATGTCCTTTTTCAAAAACGGCGATTCATTCAGATTATCAGCTGCATTAAGACAACTCTCTCCCTCAACCAATCGGAACACTGCTATGAGTAGACAAGAGTAGTTGCGTTACTCGCGTCATTTACTTCATTTTGTGAATTTCTGTCACGCCAGCTTTCACTTTCAACTCTAGTGAGAGTTTGATATGATAACACGGATACATCTGAAAACCTAGCACTGCCATGTTAGATTCACATCATCATCCGGAGGCGGAGGGGGACAGATAAGCTCTTGCTCCTCCGTCCTGTTGTTGTCTGGAGGATCTTAACGCTGACGAGCTTTCACTTCCCAGCTTCACAAGATTTTCTTACTTAATTTGTGTTTTTTTTAGCTTGAATATATCTAATTTTCCGAAAAGACGAAAATAAATGGGGGATTTTCATCTGATCCAGAATTGTTCAACCCTGGTATTTATGAATACCAGTCACAACAGTTCTTCTAACGAAGTTTGGACTTCTGATCCTCTGGGCGCGCTCTTCTCGTCACTTATGACTCCGATAAAAATCTGTTTCTGCAGTTAATGGCTGCCTTCAGAAGAATTTCTGGCTACGCCCCCGTACCTGGACCCAGTCCAAAGGTTAATAATTTCTCCGCCACTACGTGAACAACAATTCTTCAGAGTCTCAGGGGAAACCTTTTTTTAAGTGATCCTGCAGACCAACAAACTGATGACATGACCAGGGTTCAAGAATGTCAGGATTTCCCACCATGGTTCAGAACCAAGAGGATAAGCGGAGATTTATGGGTTAGGTAACACGGACACAGATCATGGATGTTATTTCACCATCACGTCTGCAGCCTGTTTACTGACGTTGACTCATTTTTCACTTGCAGCAACAAGACGAATGAGGATCACAGAGAAAAAAAAATACGATAGAGGAGTGGCATAATTGTCCATTAATACGACTGCATTTCAGCATGGACGATCAAGAGTGATAATAACAAGTAAAGACTGACTTTTAGCTCGTCTTCAGCTCTTGGTTTGAAGTCAAAAGCTTTAAATTGTCACAGGTTTGCCAATTCACACTGGACAATGCAAATGATCGAGACAATGTGATTTTTGTCTCTTTCTCTCAAGTTGAAACTTTTCAGATACATGTCTGCGTAGTCACTTTAGATTACTTAATTACCATTTTACACCTCTTCTCGGCCATTTTACAATTTTTGACCTTTTTTTTTTTTTTTTTTTTTTTTTAAAAAAAAGAAAAAAAAAAAAGAAGAGGTGCACCGATTAAAAGTTTCTTGGTCGATTTTACAAAACTTTGTAAGCCACATTCAGGCCGTTAAATGTTATATGTTGGTTTTGTTCAGGGACATCAGGGCTTGTGGCTGGCTCTGCGTTGTCGCTAGCGTTGGCCGCTCTGTCAACCTTAAGTTCCTGAAACTTGCATTTTTTTCTATGGTCGTCTAACACCTCTTTGTCGTCATTTTCATCTATTATTGGTTATTTTATTTCTCTTTGTGGTTGTTTTATATCTTTTTGTGGTCATCTTCAGGTCTGTGCCGCCATCCTTAAGTCTCTTTCGAGTCATTTTAAGTCTCTTTGAAGTCAGCTTACATATACATTTGGTCACTTCATGTCCGTCTTATGCCTCTATGTCATCGTCGCACTTGCTTTTGTGATCGATTGATATATTTTTGTGGTCATTTTACATCCCTGCATAGCCAATTTAAATCTATTAACAGTTTGTTGGTGTCTCTTTCCAGTTATTTATATATATATATATTTTTATGTGTCTTTGAGGTTTTTATCCTCTATTTGGTACACATTTCTTTGTGGTTTATTTATTTTTCGAAAATGTACATTTGTGTCGCTGAATGTTTATCTGATGTTAGACGTTGATCTGTTTCGCACTCCGATCAATAATAAATTTTTTGATTGAGTTATCTCTATTTAATTTCTCAGATTTATTCCTCTGATGTATTGTATGTCTTTAATGTCAATTTACATCTCTTTGTACATTCTGATGTTTTTGTGGCGGTTTTACATATTTTGGGTCATTTTGCATCTCTTCGTGACTGAATTGCATGATTGATTTCTTTAAACATACCTTTATTTTCATTTATAATCTCATTTGCCTGATTATAATTACAGGAAGATAAGAAGATAAGAGTATTTTAATTTCTCTGAAGCATCGAAGAAAGTTTCCAAAACTTAGTGTAAATTTTAAATATTACAAACATCATGAAATTCAACTCAATGCAATAAAAACAGTGCAAGTATGATCTTCCATTTGTCAAAAAATACAAATAACGGACTGACTGATAACTGATAAAACACATAAAACCTGAGTTTGACATATTATACCAAAAATATGAAGGATGAACTAAAAGTACTTAAATTATCTCATGGTGATATATTATATGCCGAAAAAGAAAAATATTTCGCTGAAGTAAATTTTAAAAAGGCCACATGAAAAACGGATTTTTTTTTTATTTTTTTAAACAACTTAAATAACTCTTTATATATTCCAGAAATCCTTTTTGTGCGGCTTGATATAAACACAGAATCTGACATCATTAAGTAAATAATGAGCTAGAGCTAATAAAAACAACTTAAAGTCAAGCTTCCTTGTAGCTGCATGCTAACTGGTTAGCATCGTGAGCTTAGCCATTTTCTACTCACTGTGTCCTCAGGAAGAAGAGTTTCTGCGTCCTTTTTCACATCTTTCTGCCCCAAAGCGGAGCTAAAAGACACTTTAACCATCCTGGAAGAGACGCTGAAAAACTTCTCACACCGAAAAAACACGACAAAAAACTGCTATGATAAACTAAACGCAGTTAAAAATGCTCCGGAATTTAAGAGTTTAACTTCTCTCGGTGATCTGTTGTTGTGAAACAACGGTATCAAGCTAGCTCTCTGCTAACGAAGCACTTCCTTTTAGCATTCAGAATAAACACATGAAAACATCACTTCCTTTTAGCTTTCAAAATAAAAGCTTAAAAAAAAATTTCACTGCTATCTCTCCGCTAACTAAGTACTTCCTTTTAGCATTCAGAATAAGAGCATGAAAACACCTGTACATCTCAGGCTCCACTTTACCATCACTCCAGAACAAGACTGCAAGATTCATAAATTAAATGTATTATTATTTATTATTATAAACTCCTTAACTTGAGACTGCAACTTTCCCTGAACCAGGACAGGACAGTCCACTGTTAACCCCCAGAAAAAAATGGCCTTTGGACATGCTGACTCTCAAATTGCTCCAGTGCAGTTGAAGATCACGGACTGATGAAGCCAACAAAATCATCTGAAAACAGCAGAGTTGCAATTCTAAGGTCCGCAAACCGGACCCATCGCATCATCTAATTACAATTGTACTATACACAACATTTTAGGTTATTATTAAGGTTGAGGTAGATAATATAAGTTTCTTTTTCTACAAATACAAATGTAAATTCAAAGAAATTAAGCCTAAATGTATGTGTTCAAGAAAGAAATTGAACATAATATTCAAATTATATCCATCTATAAAAAACTAAAAGAGGTTTTTGATTTAAGTTGTATGTACTTTGTTTATACTTTGTTTTTCTACATTTTCTCAATTATTTATTTGATGAAACTTATTCCCAATGATTAAAAGTAAAAAAAAAGTACATTTACTCAAGTTCTGTACTTATGTTCATATTTGAGGTAATTGTATTTTACTTGCATGTTTCCATTTTATGCTACTTCATACATCTACTTCACTTCATCTCAGAAGGAAATATTGTACTTTATACTCCATAACATTTGTTTGACAGTAGCGTAATTACAGCAGTTACATTGCTTTTCAGGTCAAAATTCTCATTTGAAGGGAATGAACTGTTTGGAAAATTCTCCTACTTCCAAACAAAATAAACTGTAAACCCACTTGGATTATCTAGAAAATGTCAAAAAGCTGAAAACAGCGAGTTTACTTTTTATATACCATGACAACAATGTCAAGAACAGACTATGATGATCTTAAACATTAAACTACTCAAACATTGAAGTAATGTAACTACTTTGTGCTGTTAAGATCTATATGAACTAAAAAGTAATGCTGTAATCCAAAACTATCCAATCTAACAGTAAAACACCAAGAGGGAACATTTTACTGCATAATGACTTTACTTTGGTACTTTTTGCTGATAACGCTTTTGATGCAGGTCTTTAACTTATTGTGGAGTATTTTCACAATGTGATGTCACACTTGCTACTAAATTAAATTATTTGAATACTTAATTCAAATACTGTTTATGCCTTTGTTGTGTCTGATTATTCTGTGCTTTTATTTTTGAAAATTAATTGGAACAACAGGAAAATCTAATGACGCCACTTCCTGCCTGGCGCTGAAATCGAACATGGCGACGGTCGTAGAGAAATGTACCAAAGAGCGACTGCTGTCTGTTTTGGATGATTTGGAGGTTTTATCTCGGTAAAATTTGAATTTATTCAGTTTTATTCAAATGTAGGGTTTATAGTTACATTAAATCTGATGTTGTTCGACCTGTAAAGATTTTATTGAACCTCTAAGAGCTGCTGAAACAGCAGCAGCTAACAGCTAGCTCTCAATGCTAACTCTGTGTGTTTCAGGGAGCTGATCGAGATGTTGGCTCTGTCCCGTGGTCAGAAACTGCCCCAACCGGGGGAGGACACCCAGGTAAAAATACTAACCCCTCAGCTCAGATAGAATCCAAGCAATCATATATTTTCATAACATTAGAATATATCAGCACTGCCAGACCCAATGATTAAGGACTGCAACCATAGGGATGTCAAATGTAAACATAAATATATTAATACTGCTCTACAATTAAGAATTTTCCATTACTTTAACTGATGGGCTTCCAGCAAAACACCTAGCATTGAGACATTGTCTGTTATGTATAAAGCACATTTTAAGTTAATGAAATTGCCCGTTTCCCTAAAGGTCAAGGAAAACTAATTTTGACATCCTTCATGAGGTCGACAGGGCTGCTGAATTTCTTAAAAACTGTTTCGGGGTTGAAGTAATATGTTAGAGGAAACGATAGAATTTGTGTTTTTTTCCTGCCCTTAGTCCAAGCGCCTTTGGTCAGAGTTTAAAGATTGGCTCACACTAAAGTTAGGCAACATTCCAATCTTTGATGTGTCGCACATCTTTTTTTTGGATGGATAATTTAGACTTTTCTATTTCTGACATGACAAAAGAAATCACATTTCGATTGGTAAATATCACATCCGTAGCTGCAAAGGGACAGCGTCTGTGTAAGATCTAAAAAAGCGTGACAATGTCTAAAATTTCCTCTGGATTTTAGGCCTTAATAAGACCAAAATACCTAGCGGTATTGTGTTTGATATCTTGAGTATGGATTTAATTGTTTTGTGGTTGTTAAAACAATGAAATCCAACGAGATAGCACAACAGGTCGTGGTACTATTTCTCTTTTCTTGATGTTTTGATGCTGCTGAGTTTTGGTTTCTCCGATATATGTTCAAAATATGCCACCCATGAGTTCTTTGTTCTTAGTTCAAATTAAATAGAAAATAATGAACCTAACCTGTTCTTGTTCCAGTGACAGTTAGCTGCTGATATCTAGCCAGGTTTCTGGGCTGATTTTACTTGATTCTGAACCGAATTAACAGATTATACCTAAATAAAATGTGAGAATAATTAATGTAATTATAGACATTACAGTTTAAGTGATGGACAAAATAGGTACTTGAGATTAAATCCAATTGAAAGAAGAATACTAAAATGATAATAAATCAGTCCAACTATGAACCCGAATGGTTCATGGATGGGTCCTGATTCTACCCGGTTCAGGTATTAATCAACCTTGATAGATAGGATTCTTCTGTGAAATGTAATCACCATGATTGCAGTATCTTAAAACTAAAATTTCTCCAATCAGCCGGAATTGTACTTTTTTTTTATCATCAAATAATAACACAAACAAACAGAGGAATTTTATATTTCTGGTCCTTCTCTGTCGGATTCTTAAAAACAATGTTCTCATAAGGTCCTGGAGCTGTTGGTGCAGAGAGACCGGGAGTTTCAGGAGCTGATGGAGACGGCTCAGCAGCAGGGGAAGATCCACCAGGAGATGCAGCTGCTGGAGAAGGAGGTGGAGAAGAGGGACAGCGATATCCAGCAGCTCCAGAAGCAGCTGAAGGAGGCTGAACACATGCTGGTGAGTTCTACTGGTGTGGATCTCTAAGGATGGAGAAGTTTTGCAGCCCCACCCCCAGATGTTTGTGATGATCCTCTCTACTTCTTGTCTGAAGGCAACTGCCGTGTACCAGGCCAAAGAGAAGCTCAAGTCCATCGACAAAGCAAGGAAAGGTGAGCTGGCCCCATCAACATGTTCTCATCAGGTCTCTAGATGATTCCTGCTCCATTAGCTAACTCTTCCTCCTCTCTGCAGGAAGCATCTCCTCGGAGGAGATAATCAAGTACGCTCACAGGATCAGCGCCAGTAATGCTGTGTGTGCGCCGCTCAACTGGGTCCCAGGTAAGAACTTGCAGATCACCCTACGTGGAAAATCTGATTTTAAGGGGTGGGGCCTGTGAATCTGATTGGCAACATCAAGTATTTTATTAGGTGCTGGGCGTATGAGTCTGATTGATGACATAGGGGGAGGGGCTTACAAGTCTGATTAGTGACATGAACATTTTATCAGGTGATCCACGTAGACCTTACCCCACCGACTTGGAGATGCGCAGTGGGTTGCTGGGTCACATGGCCAACTTGCCGACAAACGGCGTGAACGGACACCTGCCAGGAGATGCTCTGGCTGCTGGAAGGTTACCAGGTGAGTTTGTCTCATTGGTTGATGATGATGTTTCCTCGGCTCAGACGTGATCCTCTTCTGAAGTTTAGGGCTTCATGTCTCCTCTCCTCCCTCAGACGTCCTGACGCCGCACTACCCCTGGCAGACCTCAGATGTCTCTGTGGGAATGCTGCCGCCCCACCACGGCAACGACTTCGGCCTGGAGCCTCCAGGTCACAACAAGGAGAACGAGGATGACGTGGAGGCCATGTCTACAGACTCTTCAAGCAGCAGCAGCGACTCAGACTGACATATCCCTACCCCCCAGACCACTGACCTTTACCCTGTGTTTGTGAGGTCACATGTCAACACAGGCAGATGATTTGATTTTGAGTGTAAATAATCCTGTAAATAATCCCACCTTGTAAATAAATTTTTTTTGAATAAACATTTGTTTTATGTGTTTAATAACAGTGTTTGAATTCCATCCATTTGTTGGAGGTTCAACCAAATTCAAAACTAAGATCATTAGATGAAGATTTAGTATCAGCAGAAAGTTTTAGATATTCATTTTTGGTCAAAGATAAATAATATCCATAGTTTTCCAAAGTTGAACGTGATGAACAGAGATCAAATTTAAATAAAACTTTAAAATATCTTTAAAATGGACGGAGAATGTTGAAATAATGAAATAATATGAATTCAATCTCAGCAGAAAAGTTATTCAGTACAAATACTTAATGACTAGTTATCTGTACTTGAGTGTTTCTACTTCTTAAATTTTACCACAAATATCGGGACTTTGAACTTCTGTAGGTTATTCTATTACGTCGTGTTTGCATGATAAATAATTTTAAATGAAAGGACAAAAACTTAGAAACACTCCAAATATCAATTTTGACTTCTGAGTATTGAATCACTCATTCCATTTCCCTCCTGTGTTCTCACACACAACTGTCGTGGTGATTGTTGTTATTATTTACTGTGAGGCTGAAGGTCGTGCTGCGTTCAGGAACTGCAGGAAACTTAATTGACTATCATAAATTGGTGTATGTTGTCTTTTGCTCAAAACAAATACCGAAAATGTGCTGTTAATACATTTAGAGTCTGCAGCACAAACAAAACCAGGTGTGTATTTAAGAAAGCGGGTTTAACAAACTCAGTTTAATCCGCTGATCTGGGTTGATCAACCCTGAGGTGAGAAATTTCAGTTTCCGGTTCCAGAACAGCTGTTTGAGTTCATTCAATCAACTTCGGAGTTAGTTCAGTGAGTAAAACTCCGGCACGAGGGCGATGAAGCTCAGAGACTGACTCACCATGGTAACCAATGAAAAGCTATGGTCGCCATTCTTCGCACCATTTGAGCTGGGAGTTTTAATGAGCTCACAAGCAGATGTGTAGAAAAAAAAGAAACACAGCTTCATCAAAGGAAAGAAAACTGGCGCGGAAGAAAAATTGCTTCCTGAATGTAACTAGTATTTTACCGTATTTTCTCTAAAAATCGTTTGTGAAAAGGTGACGGCGTGATTTGAACAGATTTTGATTTTGATTTATGTGCATTAAGTGCAAATTCTGGGTGCTCGCAGAATTCGCTTGAGGAATTTTATATTTCATCTGGAAAAGCGTTGGATCCCTCAGAAGTTGCAGGACGTCTGGAATATCTAGCATGGCCTTCTGCTGACCTCTGACCCAAAAAAGTTGATGGATAGCATATAGGTCCATTATTATACCTCACTTTGGTTTTAAAGATATTTATATTATTAGTCAGTGGCTTTTTTTTTCTCAGAGGTTTTAATAACAAGTATTCACTGATGGTTTAAAAGAGGCTTCTGTTTGAAAAAAACGTTGAGCAATCCAAATATGGATTGCCTTTTGGAAAGTAGCAAATTTTGATTTTAACAGTAACCTTTTTCCACATTTTGTGAGAGACATCAGAGGTGGTTGATGTTTGAGGTGGATGGTTGGAGGATGCCATTCAGATAAATCATGGAATGAAAGCATGTTCAGTCTGGGTCTCTCAGTCCTCTCCTGAGGAAAATCCATAATATGACAAATGAGAAACTGACATGTCACATCTGACAGATTTGCTTTAGGCTAAGGAGGGGGAGGAGTCAGGAACAAAATCAGGTTTATTGAAGAAAAAACCTGCGAGAGAGCAGGTTGGGGCTTCACAGATTAAGTTACCATGGTAACTCTGTTAGAGTTCAGCTTAACTCGCTTTCTGGAACAAAAAAACTCAGCGATTCCCATGCCAGGGTTAATAACCTCAAAGATTCAACTAAACCGGCTTTCTGAAATACACCCCAAATTGTTCAGTATTGTTTTTGTTGTTGTTCTGTTTGGGTGTGGCTATCAGACTGAAGTCCTAAAAGCCAGGATTGACGTGGGGCTGTAATGACACTGTAATGAAAATGCTGACTGAATAACAGACTAACAGCAACAAAAGTTTACTGTTTTATGTGAAAACTGTTGCGTTAACGGCCCTTAAGACCTCCTGTCTTTACATGATACATACATAATGAAATATCATAAATAATCTACTGTACATATGTTTATAAAATGTAGAGAATAAGTAGATTTTATTTTTTAGTATGTATACTGTGTGAAGTTGTAATTAACTCTCTAATTAATCAAGAATATTTTTATTCTATATATGGTCTCTTTCTTAATCACATTAAATAACTGCTTTGTTTCTTACCTCTAAATTTCACCTTCGCCCCCTGTGACGTCATGTGGGTGTGGTCTATATTTCCATATATATTCCTTATATTTTGAACCAACCTTGCTCTAAAGTGATATTATATTCCGACTTTTCCGGAAGGCGTCATCGCTGAACCTTCACTGCGCATGCGCATAAATTCCTCCGCTTTAGAGGGAAACATGGCGACGTCCCTGATTTGCGGCCGTTTGACGGCTAGCCTGAGAAATTCGGGCTCCAGAGGAGCTCTGAGCTCGGTTGCAAAGGTGAGTTTTTCCCTGCCCTGAAACGAAGGTTTGCAGCTGTTGGACCATGAGGGTGTGACGTAGGTAGACCCACCATTATGAGCCGGGCGTCCCATAGAGTGACAGGGTCAAATCTGACATTAGCAGCAGCTAGCTCCGTAGGGATTCACTTCTCTCTTCTCTCAGCTGTGAGTGTTAGACTGCTAACAGTTGCCAGCACGCGCCCAGTGTGGTTATAACCGCACTATGTCCCGATACCTCGGAACAAACTGAGGAGCTTCGTCGGCACCTATTGATCGCCCTCAGCCGAGAAGAGCTTTTGCGTCTCGGCTCTTAGCCACAACAGGTCCCTCTGATTCTGGACTAATAACCAGATCAGGATCAGGAAGGACACCAACCATTGCAGCTGTGAGTTCGGTCCCAGCAGATCAAAGACCTGAGGTCTGCGCTACCCCTCAAGAACATTTTTGGACCTGGACCCAGCAGTTGAAAATTAGATTAATTTATTAAACCTGGATTATAGATTAATGCAACAATAGAGTGTTTGATATCAATGTAAATCATTCCTGAGATGATCTCATGGTGAAGGTGTTTAAAAGTTTTCCAGCAGGATTTAACTCCTTCTTGGACTTACTGGATGCTCCCGGTGATGATGTTGGTGTAAAGAATGTGGTGTCATTGATGTAAAATAAAGTAAAGTAAGTTGCTGTAAAGTAAGTTCAGTGGTTTATATAAATTCAGCATTGTTGTTGCTGTCTAGTCTGTGGTGTCTTTGCTGTAAAGTCTAGGGTGTCCTTGCTGTAAAGTCTAGGGTGTCCTTGCTGTAAAGTCTGGAATGTCGTTGCTGTAAAGTCTGGAATGTCGTTGCTGTAAAGTCTGGAATGTCGTTGCTGTAAAGTCTGGAATGTCGTTGCTGTAAAGTCTGGAATGTCGTTGCTGGAATGTCTGGAGTGTCGTTGCTGTAAAGTTTAGTGTAGTTGCTGTAAAGTGTTTGGCGTTGTTGCTGTAAAGTTGGGGTAAAGTAGGCGGTGCCGTTGGGGTAAAGTAGGCGGTGCCGTTGGGGTAAAGTAGGCGGTGCCGTTGGGGTAAAGTAAGTGGTGTTGTTGGGGTAAAGTAGGCGGTGCCGTTGGGGTAAAGTAGGCGGTGCCGTTGGGGTAAAGTAGGCGGTGCCGTTGGGGTAAAGTAGGCGGTGCCGTTGGGGTAAAGTAGGCGGCGTTGTTGGGGTAAAGTAGGCGGCGTTGTTGCGGTAAAGTAGGCGGCGTTGTTGCAGTATAGGGTGCTTTTTGTTGCCATATAGGGTGGTGTTATTACTTAAAGTGTGGTTGACTTTGGGGTGGTGTCGTTGCCATATGTTGATATGTATCTTTTTTACAGGATGTTCCATCAATAGTGTTATTACTTAGGACATTGGGAGGTGGAGGAAAGCATGTAGTCAGTAGGATGGGAACAGGTGCTCAGAACTCAAGACAGATCCACAAAATTGCCTGATCCCAGGAATGCCTTTCGCAAATTCTACTATGGTGATGCCATGACCCGCTCTACTCCTCCACTAATGGGCGCCGTTGAAGTTCACGTTGAGAAACTTTCTCGTCATGCTGAACCGTTCAGAAGTAGTCTCCACCTCTGCGGGTCTCTGGTTCCGTCAGCAGCAGCTGAGTGACCTCTCGTAGTTTTTTTAGGTGGGTTTTGTTTGTGTCGGACGAGTTAAACTGCCACAATGGATCGAGAAATGAGTCATCATGGTTTCCTCTGTCATGAAATACGAGTCTTCTTTAGACGCATAACCTGAAGAGTGGAATTTTTGAAATCCCTTAAATGTGGTGAAAAACATCTCCTGATCTCCTGAAAACTGATGGTTATTTGTTTACCAGAGTCTGAGACTGAAAAAAAACCAGTGGAATATTGAAATTCAATAATACAGAGAATGAAAGGAAGGAACAGGAAAAGAAAGGGCCAATAAATATAAGAAAAAGTTTGATATAAAGCATAAATTTACAATTTCTACATGTTTAAATATATAATAAAGAAATGAAAAGTAATAAACACACAATTAAATAATAATAATAATAATAATAATAAACACACATTTAAATAAAGATTTAAAATACGAGGCAATTAGGTGATAATAACGGACTCAGTTTAACACATATTATCAAAACATTACATGACATGACAAGTAGTGGAAGTATTGTCAATGTTATCTTAAATAGTTGCAATATTACATAGTCAAACCATTATTATATAGTATAATGTCATTATTAGGATCCAAGCACCAACTGTGCTAAATCCTATTACTTAACTTATGAAACTTTGAGGCCCTGTCCGTTATTTGGAAAAATTTACAGATATTAATCAACTTCAAATTTGGTCATTTACATGTTAAGACCAGACGGATGAAAAGTTGTTGTTGTGATCGTAAAGGGCAGCAAATATTGAGGTCTGCCCATAAAACATGAAATCCTTCTACAAAATAACTCTACAGCGCCTGGATCGATTTGCCCCAAAGTATTACTAGTAGCAGGGATGTTATTATTAGTAGTCAAAGTAATGGTAGTAATATTACAGTTGTAATATTCTATTTTATCATTAGTAGTAGATATTTTAATAAAACTAGTAGTTAAAGTAGTCTTAGTAGTAATGTTGCATAGTTAAATTTGTGTTAATAGTATTGGTAGTAGTAATAGTGGTTTTTGTGAATGGATATTTTCCATGTTGCCATGGTTACAGTCTGAGCTCAGTGATCATTTCTCGTTATTTATTTTTTATTATTTGATTATTTGTAGATTATTTGGAGAGTGTTCTTGTGAACCACGGCACACAAACCTAATAAAATCCTATTCTGTAATACTCCAGGGGAAGTGTTGACTGTCTGAGCGGTCGCTGTATGTTAGGAGGAGGTCAGAGCTCTCTCCTTGTTGCTGTGAGTCACATGACCTGGCGAGCATAAAGAGGAGGGTCCACAGATTCCAGCAACGTTTAAATCCCATTTTTACCACGCCCATCCCAGAAATCAATGAAAATATGTCAGAACATGTCTGCAGCAGTATTAAACTTTTTCCATGGCAAAATCACATGTCCCTACAGGAAGCAGGAGTGACATCTGGGGGACTTAACGTTTGTGTGTAGTCAAGAGAAGGGGTGAAGGACAAGAGTTTGTTTTCTAAAGCGTCTCGCTCCCTTCCTCCTCATCTCTTCTTGCAGGTTTTCGTGGGATCTCCGGCTCTCCTCGGAGGCCATGTCCAGCTGCAGCAACAGAGGAACCTCTCCCTCCATGAGTACATGAGCATCGGCCTGCTGAAGGAGGCTGGCATCGCGGTTCCTGACGGCTTGGTGGCCAACTCCCCAGATGAGGCCTATGCCGTGGCCAAGCAGATCAGTGAGTTTGACCTTCTGAGGATCTCCTCAGGCTCTCTATCTGACATGTAGATTGAGGGAAAAAACCCACTGGACTCCACCAGTCTTCTTCTCTGACATGTTTTCAATTATGTCGTGACCTTTGTGCACCTGTGGGGGGCGGGGCTAAAATAGTTGAGTCAGTCTAATCATAGCCTCCTCCATCAGTGGGGTCAGGTGACACTGGCCTCACATGATTCTACTTGTGCCAACAACCAGTCAATAAGACTCTACCTCTTCCTCTTCTGCTTCTCCTCTCCTCTTGCTCTGAGCCTCCTATGTTAGAAAGCACATATAAATAATGTAAAAACTAAATTGTCTAAAACGATTGCAATACATAAGGTACTTTGTTGGGAAACATACAAGACTAACACCAACTAAATCTTCAGGCTGCAAAAGAAAAGAAAAGAAACTATAACTCTGTCAAACCCTTACAGAATCCAACCAACACACAATTCATTATCAGACCGTGAGACTGATGGAACTGGAACTTGTCTCCTGATTTATTGTCATCATAGTAGTCCTTATTTCTCCCCCTTCCTCCTCTTCAGTTTTCCTCACTGATAGACTGCTCTGTCTGTTTCAGCCTCCAAGGACCTGGTAGTGAAAGCTCAGGTTCTGGCTGGTGGCAGGGGGAAGGGGACGTTTGAGGGTGGACTGAAGGGTGGAGTGAGGATCGTCTACTCGTAAGGACCCAACAAACATTCTGATCCATCTTGATATTTTCTGTCTCTACCACTCAGCTTCTGGCTGCTGCTATAGCAAAAACAAAGGGCTGTTAGTAATGACCTGATGCCCATCAAATATTAAATGACAGGAAACCAGTCAGAATGTAAAGATGGGGTCTCCGCTCACCCCTGACCTTTTCTTCCAGGCCTGAGGAGGCCCGGGACATTTCCTCCCAGATGATTGGTCGAAAGCTCTACACCAAGCAGACCGGGGAGGCAGGACGAATCTGCAACCAGGTGTTCATCTGTGAGCGCAGGTACCCACGCAGAGAGTACTACTTCGCCATCACCATGGAGCGCTCCTTCCAGGTAAGGCAACAAATTCAGGTTCACCAGGTGAGCTTTGATTGGTCCGTTCGTGTATGACAAATAAGGCCGCACTTCTGTTGCATCCTGTGGAGAGGCGGCACGGAACAGCAGCTTCTAATGTGACATTTACACTGGAGTCACATGATCAATCATTAGGCGTACTCTGCTTAGAGGCGGAGGAGCAGCTATCTGCAACTAGCTGCTACTAAGCTATTAATTGTTACAAGATGCTAACCGCTGTTAGCTGTTAAGTAATTTTAGCTGTTACTACCATTAGCTGCTAAGTGCTACAAGCGGCTATCTACTCCCAATTGCTGTCTGCTACCAGCTGCTAACTGCTACGAGCTGCCCACCACTACCAGCTGGTATGTGCTACAAGCTGGTATGTGCTACTAGCTGCTATCTGCTGTTAACTTAACCTCTGTTGCTGCTCCTGCTGCTGTCTCAGAGTTGGAACATCTCAGACCCCCCATTAGACGCTTTCTGTGTTTATACAGAAAGATGGGGTTGGAATAAAGGAGCAGCAGAGCTCCTTGCAGGAAATGCTATCGAGACTAAAAAGGCTTTTAGGTCTTAAATATGTTGATTAAACATTATCTTGACTTCTGTCTGTACATCAGTTGATTATTGTTGAGAACACGCATTTTCGTGTCAACGCTAAATCAGTAAAAACTTAAATGTGTAAATTGAGACTCCGATACTCATATCCACACATTAGTATGTTTTTCTACTTCAACCTAAAGAAACCAGAGTCAGACAACATGAAAATCCCGGCAGCGACAGCTTGACGCCTTACAGTGACCTCCACAGGTTAAATGGTCACCCAGAGTCTTCTCAGTGGATTGTCTGCTATTTCTGAGCTCCACCACTAGATGGCAGCATCTCAATAAAGATTAGGTCTCTGCTCTGGTATTAAAGTAGCTCTGACATTACATTTGTGATGATTTTTAACATGTGATGTCACTTTCAACCACAGCATACAGACATCCTCTCAGGTGGAGCTGACGTTATAGGACCATTCCACCGTGACAGCAGATTTTAGAATCATGCCACTTTTACCTGTAGGTCTGCATTTTAGACAGGTGGTGAGCGCCGGCACTGTCCCTAGTGGGACGACTGAAGCTCCACCTCCTCATGAGGGCAAGATGTTGCTGTTGAGGTTGTTGTTCACTAGCTCCCCTCTCTTTATTCTTGGGGTCATTGTTCCTCTGAGACATCAGTCGGGACGTTTACAGTACCAAAACGTTCAGGAGGTAGGAGGCACAACAGGGTGTGGGAAAGCAGCTAGTATCAAGTAGTAGGTAGTACAAATTAGTTACTAGCTAAGCAGCTGGTTGGCAGTAAGCAGCTGGTAGTATGCAGCAGCTTATAGCAAATAAGATTCAGTAGCATTTAAGAAATATCAGCAGATAGTAGCTAGTAGCAGTCAGCAGCTTGAAGCTGACAACTTGCAGCAGTTAGCAGTCAGCAGCTGGTAATATGTGGCAGTTAGTAGCCAGTAGCAGTTAGCACCTAGAAGCAATTAGCAGCAGTGAAAATTGCTTCTAGGTGCAGCAGTGAAAAGCAGCTTGTAACAGTCAGCAAGTCCAGAAGCTCCACCACATTTGATCAACCAACATCTGAGAAAGATGCTAAATTATTCTTGTTGTCATGTGACTCCATTGTTTACAAAGCACTGCTGGATGATGCTGGCCACGACCCTTAGCTCGAGGAATGCAGGCATGCTGTCTGACATCACACACTGGAGCGTCGTGATGACGGCATTGGTGTGTTTGGAGTGAACAGTAGTGATCCCTCCTAACCTCTGGCCAGCGGTGAATCTTTGATCTGGTAATTCCCACCTTTTACGGATCATACAATTCATCAGACCCTCCCTCCTCGTTTAACAGGGCCCGGTTCTCATTGGCAGCTCGCAAGGTGGCGTAAACATTGAAGACGTGGCAGCCGAGAATCCTGATGCCATTGTAAAGGAGCCCATCGATATTGTGGAGGGGATCAAGATGGAGCAGGCTGTGAAGGTAAGGTCCATGGGGGGGTCAGCTGGCTTGAACCAATTGGAGATGTTCTCTACGAGTCATATGACCTCAGCAGGAAAACAGCAACACAATCCTCATATACCATCTGACCAGAGGTTACCTGCCGATCCTAGCTTTGCGTTTAGCGACTAAAGACAGTCAGAGACTACCTGCTGGTCTTAGCTTAGCATTTAGCTGCTAAAGATAGCTTTTCCTTATGATGGTGGTGGAGATCAAAAATGGAGAACATCATAGCATAAGAACACCTGAGACACGAAGACGCTAGGATATATAGCTTAGTGCTCTGAGCTAACATTTGCTAACAGTAACAAACAGGATATAACATTAACATTAGCTAACAAAAGCAATAATTGGTATTGGCATGTCAGACTTTATAAAAATCCGTATTCAAAATCAGCCAAGAAAATTCATTTCACTGTTCATTTGACAGTCTGGCAGTAAAAACCAAAATATGAACTAATAACTATATTATTTTTTGTGTCCCATTCTGAGCATAGACAACTATTATTGAAAGAACATGCATCGTATTTAAGGAGAAAAGAATTCTTGATCGAAGAAGAGCTTAACCTGAGCGAACAAAAATCTATTCTGTATTATTTCTTAAGTCTCTTCTCTGACACACACGCGTCCATTGTGTCTCTGCGTCTCATGCTCACCTACCTGCTCGCTCTTTAACACGGTCTGGTTCAAGTGTTCATGTTTTTTGGTGAATGAAAATACGAACTTTGTCTTGACATTCTAAGCGTATTATGATCCTGCTGGATGTGAATGGGAGGATTCCGAGATGAGACCCGCACCTGAGCGTGCCGGGATCATCTCTGATATAACAGATCCTATAATAAATGTATTTTTTTAACAACGGACAACTGAGACTCCTCCAGTTAATTCCTTTTCTTCAAATGATCAGAGGAACGGATTTTTCTTCATCAACGTATGTTCCAGTACAAAGAAACGAGATATCTTAAGAGAACGAATGACCCGCTTTCGTAAAACCTTTGTCACCTGTATCTAAAATGTTTTCGTGAATGTGAACATGAGCTGTTCACTGACATCACGGAGGATAATCTGTGCTAATGTTTTTGTCGCAATCATTTTTCTATAATGAATGAGCTGAATTTAATGCGCTATTTTGACATCCATAGCTATTAATCCTTGCTCTTCTAATAGTATATAGCACCAGCGAAAAAGGTCGCTAGCATTAGTTGCTGTTTTTCCCCCTTAACAGCACGGAAATGTGTTTGTTGAGATTTTCCTGACATTCAGAATCTATATTTCTGTTTTTGTTGGTCTGGGTTTGGTTTCCGTTGGCCGTGTCCACTCATGTCTCATCTCCTGACTCTGATGAGCATGTGAGCTCTGAGAATCCGCCTGGATAATATCGGATGTGTCTGTTGTCATAGTGAGAGGAGAGGCACCAATATGTTCCACTGATTGGAGGACCCTACAGACAGATGGAGCTCCGTCCAGCCATGCTCCTCCATTCCTTTATTTATTTCTCCCTTTCTGTCTGAACCAACATGACCTTTATTTTTTGGGTCATGATGGAGGCATCTGGATTCTAACCAGCGTCTGATAACAATCCTTTTATACAACAAATTTCCTGAATGTTTGTTTATTTACAGGTGGCTAAGAACATGGGCTTCCCGGCACCGTTAGTGAACGAGGCAGCGGAGAACATGATGAAACTCTACAACCTGTTCATCAAGTATGATGCCTCCATGCTGGAGATCAACCCCATGGTGGAGGACTCATCTGGCATGGGTACACACTCACTCACTCACTCACTCACTCACTCACTCACTCCCTCACTTTCATCTCTCTCAGACCTGTGGTTCGATCCGTCAGGATGATAATGTTATAACGATGCCGTCTCTTAAAAAACACCTCCTCGCTCCAGAAGTCTAGACCGGCCCATCAGATTTGAGACTGGTCCTCCAAAGGCTTGAGACTCGTCTGATTTTCCGTGCTCTGGGCACCATTAGTGCGGCGCCCTCTAGATCTTCTAAAGCCATTAGGTCAAAGAGAGACTAGATGGATAAATGGCGCCCCGGTAACGAAGAAACTCAGCGTTGACGTTGGACTGAACTGTCCCTTCAAGCAGTAACAGCTGACGGATGGTGGCCGTTAATCTAACGACCTTTGACCTTGTCTTTCTCTCGGCAGTGATGTGTATGGACGCCAAGATCAACTTTGACTCCAACGCAGAGTACCGCCAGAAGAAGGTGTTCGAGATGCAGGACTGGACCCAGGAGGACCCGCGGGACCAACAGGCAGCCAAGGCTGACCTCAACTATATCGGGTTGGATGGAACCATCGGCTGTCTAGGTCAGTGATTCAGTCAACACTTCAGGGTTTATCAAGTTATGGGCTTACTGTTGAATTTTTCTGGGTAATAACTTAAAGAACACAGAACACACTAAACAACAACCCAAACAGGATTTTAAAATTTTATAATCTAAAAAAAAAAAAAAAATCAAATGATTAAACGGATGAGGCACCACAATGGATAAAATAATAAAACACGTTCGATGTATAAATGATAAATACATACAAATAAACATGTAAAAATGAGTGTGGTCAAAAAATAACGCGTTCTTTTTGATTAATTATTGCAAAATGAACGCGATAAATTATCACAATTATTATTTATTATCTCTTGAAATAGAATTAATGCTCTTAAAATAATTCCTGGTCACAGAATGACAAAAAAATTACTCCATTTTCAACTCTTGGGTTTTGTTTTGTTTTTGTTTTTGTTAAGGCAAGACTGGAAAATAAACTATGAAATAAATGTCCTGAATGTTTGGTAAATGACCTTGAAGGTTGATAATGTCTATATTCTATGTTCTGGTTCTACCTGGGTCTCAACCCAGCTGGTCATGCTTGGGAAAACATCCAGAAGGAGGCATCTTGATGATGAACAACTTCAATTGGCTCCTTTGGACGCGAAGGAGTAGTTGCTGCAAATTGCTCCAGAGCTTCTGGAGGTCATGGACTGATGAGGCCAACAGAACCATATCATCTGCAAACAGCAGAGATCCTATTCAAAGCTCCCCTCACCTCGACTGCACCCACAACCCTAGTAAAAATATATTAAATAGTGACAAAAAAATAAATAAAAGGGGGTATGATAGTTAAACAAGTGGAAATAAAGAGGTGAGGGAGATAAAATTTATTTCTGACAAATGAGGACACAATTAAAGGTTCAAATAACAATGTGATACATATTTGACTAAGAGTCAAGTTAAGGCCACTCCGGTAATGTTCCCCCAAATTGGTTCAAAGCAACGCCTCTCAAATGTTGTCGCTCGCTTTGCATTAATGTGCTTTTAAATGGGCTCCCAGATTTTGAAAAACACCAGAGGGTTTAATAGATCAGGGTTCAACCCGATTAAAAACCGTCTGTCTTTTTGAGAGTTGATGTCCGATAACCTGTTAGTGTTTCTGCTTCTTACTCTGAATGTTTTTTTTACAGTAAACGGTGCCGGCCTCGCCATGGCCACCATGGACATCATCAAGCTCCATGGCGGCACTCCGGCCAACTTCCTGGATGTAGGGGGCGGAGCCACCACTCATCAGGTGACTGAAGCCTTCAAGCTCATCACCTCTGACAGAAAGGTAAGAAAACTCTCTGGTCGATGACAGAAAGTACTGGTGATCGTTAGCATCAGAAGGTGGTTTAAACGGTGGTGATGTCACGCAGGTTCAGGCCATCCTTGTCAACATCTTTGGAGGCATTATGAGGTGTGACGTCATCGCAAAAGGCATCATCATGGCTGTGACTGACCTGGACCTCAAGATCCCCATCGTTGTACGGTTACAAGGTAAGACGCCAAACTCTCCCATTTTTCTTTACCTAGCTCTACGGGCTTTCTCCAACCGTGTTCCTCTGTGTCCTGTGTCCTGTGGGGAGGACATGTTGTAAAACAAATCCAATCAACTCATGGTTGACTTCAGTCTATTTTGTTTTTGAAGGAACGAGGGTGGACGACGCCAAAGCTCTGATCGCTGCCAGTCCGCTGAAGATCCTGGCCTGTGACGACCTGGACGAAGCAGCGAAAATGGTAGGAACCAACGCACTGGATTGAATACTGGCATGACCTGAAGGAAGAATGACATCATACTACAGTCTGACCTCACATCTTCGGGTTCTCACCTCACTCTGGTTCCCAGGAGTTGGGCCGGTACTGGTCACTATGATCCATTCGACGTTGGTCATTCATAACGACCAGGAAGGGGAACAAACACGCCGCTGTAGGGTTCAGTCCTCTCTGCAGTGTTTGAAGTTAATCTCTGGTGGGGGTGTTAGGATCTTAGATTTTGATGTCACGATTATTGTCAGAGGAATAATAACTGGTGACGGTTTTCATGATTATCGACACTCTGGCAGGAGACACAGAGCACAGAGCGTGTCTGTTGTTTGATGCTTGCGTGTCCTTGCTGATCCTCGCTTAATGTCAACTTTTACTTCCAGAGATGGTTTCAGGTGGGCAGGCGTAAGCGCACTACTGCCACACCAATCTGCCGTTAAATTAAAACCTCCTGCCTGATGCTGTGAAGGCACCAAAACAGCTCTGTGGTGTCACTGTGTGTTCTGACACCTTTTTATCAGGACCAGCATGAACTTCTTCAGCAGACTGGGCTACAGAAGCCCTACTGTGGGATCTGACAATGTGTGTAGGTTTGTCGTGGTACCTCTAACATTGATATAAGACCTTTATTCCCATGCAAGTGATGCAGCGTGACATTTTTTTTATTTTTTTCTAGGCTGTTTAATTAGCATTAGCATTTTGAGTGATGAAGAGGCAAGCGATTGATGCACTCATACATATCTGAATGTAAAAAAGGTCCCGGAAATCATTTAAATTCATCAGGAAAGTAACTGGTGGTGGAGAACTGGCCAGTATAGTTATTTTTTTACCTTGACTTGGGCAAACAGGGATGATGTTGGGACATAGTTGACGCGTTGAGCCAATAGCCGCAACTTTCCGATGGCAGACTTTGCAGCTTGGATATTCGACATTCACCCCAACCACCCAGGTGGTCATTTAGTAGATATCCAAAAAACCGACGCCTTGATAATTTTCTTTGGTGGCTGGAGCTGTGAGTTTCAGTTACGTCTGCCATTTCCACACACAAACATGCAGCGCACAGTTTGACCACACAGACACCCACTGACACACATCCACTCACACGCACGCACACACACACACACACACATGCTTCACTCTAGATAGGAGAAAGATTTCCTCACACTTCACACATAAACATGTCTCCCAAAAATACTGTAGTTTATAGAACTCTTAGGACTACAATACCGTGACTTTACTAATCGTGTGTAATCGGTTAATCTTGACTTCCCTATTCACCCGTTTGACGCCTTGAACCCGTCGTCATTAGAGAACATAAAGTGTCTGACTGATTGGTTGAGCTCGTGCCACCAGGCCAACATTAATAAAGCCTTCCGTCTTTTCTGTCCGCAGGTTGTAAAGCTTTCTGAAATCGTCTCACTGGCTAAAGAGGCTCAGGTTGACATCACCTTCCAGCTGCCCATCTAAGAACCCCCGGACCTCCTCACGCCAACACTCCTTACCTCCCCCCCCCTCCCAGACAGACGAGCCCATCTCAGACATTTAGTTTCCTGCTGCGTGGCATGACGGCATCACGGTTTCAAGTATCCTACACGTCCCGCCTCCTTTGATACGCACAAATCAACCACTCGAAACCAATCTGTTGACTCCAGTGCATGATGGGAAAACAAGCTTTTCAAAACAGTAAACGCCTAAAGCAGTTTCCTGTTTGATGTTCAAATGATGGCATCTCCTCACACATACACACTCCAGCCAACGTGCTTGTCTGCTGATGTGTTTGTTCAAACACATTAACTGAGAACAAATAGCTCGCTGTCAGACGTTGATGGCGCCGCTGGGCTGTGTGGAATAAATAATGAAGAGTTGCTCTAATAATAGAATATAAATGGCTGCGGGCTTTCTTTTCCTCGAGGAGCTATATGCCATGGTGGTAGAGTGTGACGCTAAAAGTGTCAAAGCTCCTCGAGGTTTGCTGGTCGTCTCTCCCGTATTGTGCATTAATCCCCCCCCCAATGATCAGAGTTCTGCCAAATCAATGAAATATTAAACACATTTCCTGTTAAAGGGGCGCCAATAAATGAAATCTGTCAACAAATCTGTGATGATCAAGGATTTTGAAACTTAAAATTTTATTTCATAAACCTGCCAACACCTGAATACCTCATGTTATTGGTGTTCATGGCGTCAGGTAATGTTCACGTGACGCTAAGAGGAGTAGTCGGTAGCTGACATCAGCTTACGTTAGCAGCGATGCTAACATCGTGATGCTAAACTGAGTGGTCAGTAGCTGACATTAGCTAATGTTAGCTACAATGCTAACATCAACATGCCGCTAAGCTCAGTTGTCGATAGCTTATGTTAGCTATGATGCTTACATCAATGCTTAAACACAAAGAGCTAAGCTCAGTGTGTTTAAAAATCTTTATGGCTGACATTAGCTAATATTAACTATGATGCTTACGTTAGTGTGACGTTAAACTGTGTTCAAACGAATCAAGCTAAGGTTGGCTATGACGCATAAAGGAAAGGCTGAGTGACAATAGTTGACATTAGTTAACTTCGGCTCGTTTATCGCTAACCTAAGCTCGTTCTTAGCTAACATTATCTCGTTAGCTAATGTCTCCTGTGGTACCTCCCTTACCACCATGATTATGTCAGATGTCATAAAAGGTTAAAACGGCTTCCTTCAGCTCAATTCTTCTTGCTTTTTGTAGTTTCCCGTCACAACCATTCACACCCACACCTGGGCAATTTAGGGTCACCAGTTCACTATTATTGCATGTTTTTAACCCTTTGAAGAACTGGTGCCTCGTCCAAGGTGTACCCCGCCTCTCGTCCGATGTTGGCTGGGATAGGCTCGGCCCCCACACTGCCCTTATCAGGATAAGCGGTTACAGAACATGAATAGATGTTTCCCGTCACTGACTTCCATCTTTCATCTGCCGTCATGCCACAATTCCTCTTTAAGTTGCTGATGTCAAGCTGATCTTTCCAATGACCCCCCCCCCCCCCCCCCCCCCCCCCCCCCCCCCCCCCCTCCCGCACAGATTTTGTTCATTGTACTTCATCTATTTTATCTTGTAAATAAGCCTCCTCTCTGTGTAAAATATTTAAGCTCTGGCACCTGAGGACGACAGAGACAGAAAAATAAAAACAGAGAATGACAAGTCTGTGGTTTTTGTTTTTATTTGTTTTGAACTCAGGTTTCTGCCGGTTTTCATCCAGAACCTTTCGTTTTACCGATTCAAGACCCTCGAACATCAGCAATAAATGAAGTTAAAATAAAAACTAATTTAAAAAAGAGAGGTTAATTAGCATAAAACAGTTTTAGCATTTAAAAGTAATGTTTGCATTAAAAAGAACATAAGCATGAAGAGGTAACAGAAGAAAATATCAAGTAGTGTTTGCACTTAAAACGAATGTTAGCATGAGGAGCTTAGATTAGCAAGTATTTTAAAAGTGACTAAGACAGGTCGCGTTGGTTTGGAACTGTTAAGATTTGATTAAAACGTTGTCTCTACGGACAAGAATTGAAGTGAACGCTGTGAGAGGGAACGGTAAAGGGACGGTAAAGAAAGGTCAACCCCGAGGAAAAGAGCTGAATGTCACCTCACTGGCGCCGCAGGGGATTTTGGGAGTTTGAGTCTCGCTGAAAGGCTTCCTGCTGTCACAAGGAGGAATATTAGAATCTGGTTAAGGTCACAGTCTACCAAGAAGGAAGACTGCGTTCTCCACAGAGACTCATTAACATGGACCAATCGTCCAACCAATCATCCACAACATTAATAACCACCTAGAAGACCTGGACTCCAACAGACCTCTGAAGGTGTGCTGTGGTATCTTGTCTCAGGACTTTGGCAGCAGATCCTCCCGCTGCTCCATTTTACCTCCTTCCAACATCAATTTCAGGAGAAAATGTTCACCTGATGCTTAATATATCCCACCCACTGACAGGTAACCATGGCAACCAGATAATATATCAATGGTAGTCTGACTTCACCCGTCAGTGGTTATAATGTTATGGCTGGGCATTTAAATAGCGATGGGTCTAAATACAACCGATTGGGCTTTGCTCTGTTTTTCTTCCAAATGATTCACCTTTCAGAACTGCAGGTTAAGAATATCTGGCTTTCAGATTTGCGGCTCCGAAACAGTGGGATGACGAGAAGGTGGGACGAAATGAGGAATGAAATAGATGATGCAGCGCCGTGTGATCACAGGATGCCTTCAAAGAGAAAGCTGGATGTCAGAAATGACTTTCTCCAGGAACGACGTTCTTATCCTCTGAGGAGAAATGATCCCGAACAAACCCACTGAGCTGTGGGTTATTAAGCTCCTGTGAGTCACAGCAGAGGGACGAGATGACGTCGGCACACCGTGAAGAACACAAACTCGGATCCCCTGCTGAACCCAGACCTTCATTTCTTTTCAACTTTTATGCTAATGTCTTCTCTCATCAATCTACACTCCATCACGTAATAACAAACAGAATTTCAGGCATTTATCAAATCTAGTAAAAAAGAAACAGAAATATCACAAAAAATATTTGGACGCTTCCCTCAGGATTTAGTTGAGTCTTATTGAGTCGATTACAGCCTCCAGTCTTCTTGATGACCCGAGTAACTTTGCTCACGGGGATTTTGGAATTTGTTCTGACGTTCTCTGCAGATTCTCTCGAGCTTTGTCTGGTGGGATCTGGACCGTTGCTGGACAACCAGTTTCAAGTCTCTCTAGAGTTGTTTGGTTTGAGGCAGAACTTACCACATAAGGACCTTGCCGGAATCGCCCATGAGCTGTTGCTGGGTTGTATCGGCTATGAGCTGAGATCCATTGTTCTGATGGAAAGAGAACCTTCAGCCTAGTCTGAAGCCCTGAGTGGGTATAGTAGATTTTGAGTTGTGTTTAGGTTGGCAAGGTTGTGTCCACACCAATCTGCCATAAGATTAAAACCACCCGCCTGATTTTGTGAAGACACCATAAAAGCTCTGTGATGTCACTATGTGTTCTGACAACTTTCAATCAGGACCAGCATCAACTTGTGCAACAGAAGCCCTTCATTGGGATCTGACAAGACGTGCAAGCCTTGTTTTCCACACACATCAATGAGTTTTGGACCCCCATCATCCTTTCACTGGTTCAGATTTACCTGTTTCCAACTCATTATCTTTGTCGGTGGTTATAATAATCTGGCTGACAGGTGTGTGTTTGTCCCGAGTGTTAAATATCTCCCATGTGTTTAACGGTTAATTTAATTGCTAATATAACGTAGCCAATATGATGTATTTGCTCGATGTGCCCACGTGTGTGTTTGTGTGTGTTAGCGTGCGTGTGTGTGTGTGTGTGTAAGTATTTCTGGGTATCTGGCACATTATTAGAAAAAGGCTAATTTCCTGTGCAGGAAATGAGAAGGGATTGTTTTGTTTTTTTCTAAGTCTGCCGTGAGTCCCTCGTTGAGCAGAGGCTGTATAATTAGCATTTTGACCGGAAATGCAGGCGATTGATGCCCTCGCTGAACATCGGACTCTAAAAACTCGCCAAAAAGCATTTAAACTTGTCAGGAATACCAAAGTGTTGGTTGTTGGAAAACTTCTTCCATGTAAGAAGACCACAGAGCTTTGAGGAACCTTCAATGCAGCAGAGATCTTTTGTAGCCTCTCCAGATATCTACTTTGACCTTTTGGCCTCCTGACCTTATATAGACGTGTCTGTGCCCCCTACGCTTGTCCAATCAGGTGAATCTGCCACAGGTGGACTCCAGTCACTGTGTAGAAACATCTCCGAGATGATCCAGAGAATCGGGAGGAACCCGAGCTAAATTTCAAAGGTCAGAACAAAGTGTCCGAATAGATATATCAATGTGATATTTCAGTTTTTCTTTATTAATGGATTTGAAAATGTCTAAAATAACTTTTTCGCTTTGTTCAGATGGAATGGAGTTCAGATTGATGAGGGAAAATGTATTTCAGTGATTTTAGCATAAGGCTGCAACTTAGTGGAATGCGAAAAAAAAATGAAGGTCTGAGAATTTTGTGGAAAGTCCAGTTACTTTGGATACTCTGAGTAATCTGCTGATGATACTTTTACTTCTCAGTACCCGAGTACTTGTTCCACTCCTGCTCACAGGGGTCCTTGAGGAGGGGGATAATGGATTGAAGGTGTGAGTCAGCTTTCAGTTCCAAAAATAGTCTTTCTAAATCCGTCTCCACCGCTGACACTTCTGTGAACCTGGTGCTCGTGATGACACCCCCCATCAAACCCCTTCACCCCCACCTCCTCCTCTGTCCCCACTTGTCGTCAGACCTTCATTACAGATCCTCTCCATTCGGACTGTTCAAATTAGCTCCTGGTTCTGGTCTCATTCCGCCCTGAGGCGGTCGGATCGCGGCGAGTCAGGCTGATGGGGGATTAAAATAATAACGCCTCAATCATAAGGCTGTCGGGCCGTGTGCCGGACACGACTGGGCTGATCTTTCCTACGTGACGCTTGCTGCAGAAGGAAACCGCGGCATAAAGTTCACAATTCTTCAATTATATCTTTCGGGTGAGGCTCAGTCCCTGTTGCCAGCAGGCAGCGCTGTCACAGCGACTGAATATTGTCGTAAGGACGTCTTCAGGGTGAGACCCTAATACAATATGGGAAGTTTGGAACTGATTGGACAGTG
The DNA here is from genome assembly GCA_009660295.1 of Lophius piscatorius. Lineage (NCBI taxonomy): Eukaryota > Metazoa > Chordata > Actinopteri > Lophiiformes > Lophiidae > Lophius > Lophius piscatorius. Next base: position 41,766 of record VRLP01000976.1, on the reverse strand, counting down.
GAAAGTGAGGTTTTGAGCGGCGCACGGGTCTAATGGCGATATTTTTGCCGCCATGGCCACACCTTTCACGTTATCGAAAAGTTAAGGAAACGAAATGGCGTCAGATGACGGTGTTTTTTCCATTGTGTTGCTCGCTGAGTCAAACGTTGGAGGATTTTTAACGTCCTACCTTCTGTGGTCTCTGACTCCAGCCTGACCTGTTACCTTCAGCTGGAGAGCTGCAGAGAGCCTCAAACACCTGCTGCTCTGATGGCTGCTGACACCTGTGCGCAACACGCTCACTAACACCTGCAGCCAGATGTCAGAACAATTCCTCATGTTCCCAGGAAGGGAACTTGGATCTGATGACCACAGCAGGTGGTCTCACGCTAATCTTTTCAGCTCGCAGCATCCAGTCCACCAGCGGAGGATGAGTCACGCTTACGCCGTCTGGCAGGGGGATCCATGGTTCGTCCCTGGACCAGGTCCATCATCCTCAATCTTTCCAGATAAGCGACCGCTTGTCTTAATGTTTAAACTCCTCTTGTTTGACAACAGAATAAACGCCACCTCATCAGAGTCAGGAGAAACAACTCCCATGAGCCCCTGTTCATGGGAGTTGTTTCTGGATGGAGTCCTCTCCTGGATACCACCCAGAGACTCCAAACAATAAACTGCTGTTCGGCATTTAAACTGAGACAATAGTAAGAATTTTACGCTCTGCAGATTGTGGATCTGATCATCTGGTCCACCAACGAAGCATTCAGTTGGGAATCTGTGATAATCCCGACACACACCCACCTCCTCTCATACCCACCCTATTACAGCCTTTTGTCCCAGGATTTTGGTTCCAGAATGTTTGCTATGCATAGAGATGAGCCATACTAAATCCAGTTGGTACTGTTGCAGTACTTTCCCCCCACATATGATGTCCCAGAGGGGTGCCTTAGTCTCCTTACTCCAGTAAGGTGTGAGAACTCCATTGAAGTTTAATCATTCATAGCTTTCTTTTTGCTGTGGTCCCTCCTCTGAGACCGCTTTGCCTTGGGAGACTGTATCAGGGCTTGTCTTTGATCCATTGATCATTGTCTTTGATCCAGTAATGCTTGTCTTTGATCCATTGATACTTGTCTTTGATCTAAAATGCTTGTCTCTGATCCATTGATGCATGTCTTTGATCTATTAATGTTTGTCTTGGATCCAGTGATGCTTGTCTTTGATCCATTGATGCTTCTCTTTGATCCATTCATGCTTCTCTTTGATCTATAATGCTTTTCTGTCATCCATTGATGCATGTCTTTGATCTATGAATGTTTGTCTTGGATCCAGTGATGCTTGTCTTTGATCCATTGATGCATGCTTTCATCCATTGAGGCTTGTCTTTCATCACTTGATGATTCTTTGACTCATTAGGTCAGGGGTGTCAGACTCAATCACAGAGGGGGAGAAAATTAAAGATTGAGCTCACATGGAGGGCTGAACAGCACTCAAATTGTCAATGTTTAATCTGAGGTATTATGACAATTTAATCTTATTTTATTTAATCATTTTGTACAATTCTGAACAAAGTAAGGGAATTGAAAATGGAATCATTCATATTTTGCAGCCAGGAGCAGCTGCATCTCAGATAACGGTAAGAGCCTCCAGGTTCATTTCAAATGAACTGTTAGCAACAGCACTGACACACGTTGAGCGTCTGGAGAAATGAACGCACTCTGTAGTTAATTAAAATGTGCGTCCGGCTTATTAATACGCACATCAACTTACTAGTACCTTTATTATTTAGCGATTAAATGTTCTTATCATCTATATCTATTCTAAAGATTAGCCTCAATTTATTTGAGTGACTGAATAAACGCTGATATCCAATTACAGAGGAGCGTTGGAGATACGGCATCCCAGAGGATTCTGGGACTTGTAGTATCTGTGGTGTTTGTTCTGTTTACCAGCCGGCCATTTCTTACAGAAATTAGATATGGTCTCGCGGATTGGATCTAATTGTTCAGGCCTTGAGTTTGACATGTCTGCATTAGGTGCACTATGTATAGTTCATGTCTGCATAGTACACATAGTGTTACAATAACACATAGTGTTATTGAAAATTCTTTTTTTCTTTTTCATTGTTGCACTTTTTTTTTGAAACCCTAACTAGTTCAATAGGTAATTCAACTAATGGATGGATTTGTATGAAATCTAGACCCAAAGGTAAGATATGGTATATTCTACACATTAATACATTTCGGTGGTTATGTCATGATCTAAAAATTCTGATCTCAACGTCTACCTCTGGTACTGTTATGCTGTTGCAGAGCTGTGCTCTGTGTGTGCTGTCTAGTTTATCAATGTTTCACTCATTCATTCAGATGGGGATATCCTACTTTTTGATCTCAGAATTTTGACTTCAAAATAGAGCTGCTTCGTTTCTCTCCTGTCCATTAAGATGGCGCTGTCTGTTCGTCATCAACATGAAAATGGCTCAAGGGACTTTCAACAAATCAGACTCATCGGTTGCTTCCCCATGTAAACTCTTAGTAGACCTGAATGTCCACCCCACCAGCTAAATGTTGACAATAATAAAAGCTTTATTAATCACGTTCAGTCAAATAACAGTGAATCCCTGAGGAGAAGTGGGTGGAGCCTTTGAATGACCCAGGTGTCTGAATTAATAGCGAGTAGTAGTAGTTGACCACGTTCATCTTTTTATGTACGTGATTTATTTAGTGAAATACATTCATAGTAACCCACCCCCCTGCAGACGGAACCACGGTATCACCAGATTGGATTTTGTGGTATTCAATGTTAAACATCTGTCATAGTTTTTTCAACGTTTCATGCCAATGCTGCCGTTAATCATCAGTTCAACATCCAGCAGTCACAACCGCAATTTCTTCAGAAAACTGATTTTCTAGTTAATGCTTGTCTTTGATTCATAGATGCCTGTCTTTGATCCATTTATAATTGTCTTAATTCCATTGATGTCTGTTTGATCCATTGATGCCTGTCTTTTTTCCTTTGATGCCTGTCTCTGATATTTAATGCTTGTTTTTGTTCCAATGATGCCTGTCCTTGATCTACTGATGCACATGTTTGATCCATTTTCATCTGTCTTTGATCCATCACTCCTTAGCTTTGATCCAATGATGCTTGTGTTTCATCCATTGCTGCTTGTCTTTGATCCATTGATGCTCGTGTTTGTACCAGTATGCAGTATAAACATCAGGTTTCTGTGGGACATAATGGCCTCTCTCCAAAGGTCAAACAAATGTAAGTATAAAATACGTGGGTTTCATATTGGCTGTGAAAGAAAATGGTACATGATAGACATGTAGAACAACCTACCGGGCCACTGTCATCCTTAGACCATGATCCAAGGCATGATTATGATCCCTACCGACATGAATGGCCAGGGTACCGGCCGGTCGATTATCCATTCCAACCTGCAAGGCAAAGGTACCGGCTGGTTGAATATCCATACCAACCTGCAAGGCCAAGGTACCGGTCAGGTGAATGCCCATACCATCCTGCAAGGCCAAGGTTACGGTTGGGTGAATATCCATACCAACCTTCAAGGTCAAGGCACCGGGCTTCTCAATATCCATACCAAGCCCCAAGGTCAAGGCATCAGTCAGGGGAACATCGATACCAGCATGAAAGACCAAGGTATCGATCAGTTGAATATCCAGACCAACCTGGAAGACCAAGGTACCAATCAGAGGCATACCAATGCCAACACGGGGGGCCATTGCTCATTTTAGTAGTTGGAGTGGGGCCTGATAATCCTCCAAGTGCATTGTCCCTTGCAGAACAAGATTCAGGCAATGATGATGGCAACGAAGAAGAGGAGGAGGGACTGCAGGAGGATGAAGAGGAGGAGGAGCCAGAGGAGGAGCAGGAGGAGGACCCAGAGGACATCTTTATGAATTTCAGGGTTGAAGAAGTCATCGCCAATCTTGATAATTTGGAGTAAGCGGTGAAGCGAGACTCATCTAACCAGAGAGCTAAAGAGAAGTTGTGGTTGGTTTTGCGTCAGTTCAGTTTTAGATGGACCTACCCGATCGGGAACCAAGAGTTAATCTGGCACAAAATCGCAACAATTCAGTGGGCTTTAAAGTCCCATCGCATTCCACGGCTCCTCGGTCTCAAGCCGATGTGAGCCACTATGAAGCCGAGACCGCTCAAGTTTCCTTTTTGGCCAGAGTATGGAATAGAACGCCACCAATATGTTTTAAAACTTGTCATGATTTGACTTTATATAAAATTGAAATGACTGGACCGTCAGTCAGCAAGGCCCTCTGGGTTTACTCCGGGTGCTCCGGTTTGTCCCCACATTTATAAAGGTGTACTGAAGGAAAAAAAAACTATTTGATAGGAATCCAAACTTAAAACTTAAGATAGGAGACATTGAAGAACGACAAAGAAAACCAAATAGGTGGTGGATTTATCCGTGTCTCAGAAGTCGTCTGGACAGAATTCACATTTCGCAGGTTTTGTAGAAGGCCCTGAAGGTCTGCGTGTCATAAAAATGTATTCCCATGCTCATTTCTACATTTTCCCTCAGCTGGGTCATCTTTGAAGTCGGCCGGACCTCCTTCTTAATGAAACAGGACTAGGCTGGACCTCCACTACTAGGGAACAGCACTAGGCTGGACTGGGGGAAAAGAGTTGGAGTGTCAGCCCGAAATCCACGACCAGGAGACAGGAGTTGGCCGGAACCCTACAATAAGGAGACAAATCTGTGGGACCCTAGTGTTGGGGAGATGAGGCGGCAGAACCCCTTACTGCATAGCTATAACATTATCACCAACTCCAACATCTTCAGTCATTCATTATGAATTTAATTCCAAACGTTTGAACCTTCAAATCAAATTCTTACCATTCAGAAGATTCAGCATTCTTCATCTCATTCGTATTCCTTCGCATTCCTCCTCGTTCAAATTCATGTCAGCATTGCAGTTTGGCTTCAACTTTCCAGCCAACTTTCAGTTTTCAGTTTCATCTGTAGAGCCTCAAACCTCCTCCTCTTCATATACCCGGTTTTCCTTCAACAATTTTACTTCATCTACTTTTTGTATTTGTATTTTGGGTTTGTCCATCTATAAGGTCCTGGAACAGGTCCAGGTCCATGACTTCAGTGGGCTCTAGAAAGAAGGTTGATGCCGTTTGAGGTGGATCCTAAATTGAAGCTCAGGTGTGCTCAAACTCCTGAATGAACCACAGATAATCTGTTTTTATTTTCATAGGTTTTCTTCTGGTCTGAAAGTTTTATAATCTCCTATGCTGCAGTGGACAATTCCCCTTCGGTCGCTGAAGCGTTTGTTCGGACGTCATTATCAAGGCTTTCTCTGATCACATCCTGTGTAAATATCAGTCCCTGCTAGTCTGATGTTTACAGAACTTGTTGAATGTTAGAATAAAACAGTGGGATGGATGGCGAGGAGGAGCAGAGTCTACAGAGCTAAACCACAGTTTTAGTACATTTGTCACAAACATCATGAAAACACAACAGCGCATCTGAAAAGGGCGTACCACAAGGACCAGATCTAGAAACGTTACTTTTAAACACCCACATGGGTCGCTGACGGTACCAGTATCCCTGAGTCCCGTATATCATGATGTGTTTATGTCAACGTTGCCTTCTTAGACCACAGTTTGTTCTCACTAGACACATTCTTGTCTTCTCACTTTTACTTTTTTTGATACTTTTTGGCTGAAGTAATTGGTTCTTCAGTTCTGAAAAGGTTGTGAATTTTGTCGTATCATCCTCAAGACATCTACTAGATGCAAAATCCTGAAAATCATCTGCTCCCAAATGGAAAAAAATGGGAAAACAGTAAAACATGTTTAAAAAAAACATGAATCAGAAATCAACATTTTCTAGTTCAACTCATAACTTGCTGTAACTGCTCTAAGCCCACTGAGCCCCCAGCTCCATCCCCTGAGGAAACATCAAAGGAATAATGAGCAAGTGCACATTGTGACGGAAATACTTTGAACGGCTTACAATTATTTTTAATTCTATATTAAATGCTGCAAAACGTCACATCACCAAAATTGACTCACGTTTAGGATTTACCCAAACCTTTCTTTGGGTAAAAGTTTATGCAAATCCACCTTGTATTTTTTCCGTAATCCTGCTCACATACAAACAAACAGTCAGACAGGAAACGTGACCTCCTTGGCGTTCAAACAATTACTCAAAACTTAAACTGTGATTGTGTGGAAACTGTTTTAGATATCAAAATGTCAGTCCAAACCAATATCGTCCCTATCTGTCCTTGTTCTAACTTTTAATGGCGTTTCTATATAAGGGAGGGTGACCCCTCAAACTAATCCCATTATGTCTAACGGAACATTCTTTGCAGTTCTGCATGATTTGTGAATCATTACTTAGTCATAGAACACCATTCCTAATGGAGCCGCACGTTTTGATGTATGTCTTGTGCATGAGACACTTTGAGATCAGTTATGCGCTGAAAAATGGTCCTGAAGACCAATTTGGACTAGGATGGAAAAGGTCTGGAGGAGAAAAGACAGAGTGGTTCTGATGATTTGCAGTTCAGGCACACAGAATGAAACATAGGAGCATGCCCTTAGAATCCCCTCTATCCCTGTGGGTGGGGACTACAGAGGATTTTAGAGAGTCCGACAGCTGCTACACAGCGTACCTGAGTCCATCTTGTGACCTTTGGGCAAGATGTCACATTTATTCAGGGGAGAGAGTCTCTCTGACCAGGCGGTGCTTAACTCATTAGCTAATTATGCATATGAATGGTTGTCTGTCTCGATTAGTCGGCCCTGTGATGAACTTCCAGCCCCCGTGACCCTGAATGGGATAAGAAGTTATGGATAATTAATGCATGAGTCACAACTGCTGCCATGCTGTTCAGGTGATTATTGGACCAAAGCTGCAAAAATACATCAAAGCCAAAGACTTACATGGTAGACATCAAAGGCACAGACCGACAGGTTAAACTTCAGAGCAGCAGAAATAACTCAAAGACGATGTCATGGATCACTTACCAAGTTTATACCCACATAGACCTTATAACGAGGAAGGACTGGATTCATTTTGGGAAAGGTCGGTTTTATATTTCTGATACTGGGGGGGTTAGCTTCAAAAGGTTAACTGCTACCAACTGTTAACTGTTACTAGGTGCTAACTGCTACTAGCTGCTGTCTGCTTTTGTTGATAATGTTAGCTTAGCATATTTACCAGCCTCAACACAACGCCATTCGGCGACTTAATGTGAAATTCCTTTGCAGCAGGCTAGTTAATAACATTCCAGTTAGCACACTAGAACATTGTGTGAGAATTTTAATGTGTGAAACCTGAGGATGGAACACATTTAATTCATATCTTCTTCCTCTTACCTTTGTCCCTTTCCCTCCCCGATTTCTCCCCCGCCTTTGTAATTAATCCCCTCGTCCGCCTGCAGCGATCTCTGGAGGGATTTATGAGGAATAATTGAATTACTTCACTAAAACCATTAAAAAAGTAAACTCTTGCTAAGACGAAGGACCTTCAGATGTTCTCTGGACCAGATAGTAACAGTAAGCAGTAGACTGTTTCACTGTAAGAACCTGGACTGTTTCACTGTAAGAACCTGGACTGTTTCACTGTAAGAACCTGGACTGTTTCACTGTAAGAACCTGGACTGTTTCACCGTAAGAACCTGGACTTTTTCACCGTAAGAACCTGGAATGTTTCTCTGTGTGAACCTGGACTGTTTCACTGTAAGAACCTGGAATGTTTCACTGTAAGAACCTGGACTGTTTCACTGTAAGAACCTGAACTGTTTCAACGTAAGAACCTGGACTTTTTCACCGTAAGAACCTGGAATGTTTCACTGTAAGAACCTGGAATGTTTCACTGTATGAACCTGGACTGAGACAGGTGGCTCTGAGCAGAAGAAGGAAACTCCACAAAGCAGCTTTAATTCTTGAGAATCAGTTTATTCTTTTTTATCTACAGGTCAGAGGTCAAAGGTTAGAAAGATTTTGTGCTTCCACTTTTATCTGTTACTTAGCATACGGAACCTGGTCTGAACAGAACCATGGTACCAGACTACCTTCAGGCTTTAATATCGGAGCAGACTGAATTACAGTATTTGGTCAGGATCACAAAGATCAGAAATATCTCGAGAAAAATGAATCCTCCATCATTCTCTGACTGAAGAACTGAAGAACCTCCATCATCTTCTGACCTCTGAGGAACCTTCATCATACTCTGACGTCTGAGGACCTCCCTCATCCCCTGACGTCTGAGGACCTCCATCATTCTCTGACTAAAGAACTGAAGAACCACCATCATCTTCTGACCTCTGAGGAACCTTCATCATACACTGACGTCTGAGGACCTCCATCATTCTCTGACTGAAGAACTGAAGAACCTCCATCATCTTCTGACCTCTGAGGAACATTCATCATACTCTGACGTCTGAGGACCTCCCTCATCCCCTGACATCTGAGGACCTCCATCATCTTCTGACCTCTGTGGAACCTTACTCATACTCTGACGTCTGAGGACCTCCCTCATCCCCTGACATCTTAGGACCTCCATCATCTTCTGACCTCTGTGGAACCTTACTCATACTCTGACGTCTGAGGACCTCCCTCATCCCCTGACATCTTAGGACCTCGATCATCTTCTGACCTCTGTTGAACCTTAATCATCCCCTGACATCTTCTGACCTCCATCATCTTCTGACCTCTGAGGAACCTTCATCATACTCTAACGTCTGAGGACCTCCTTCATCCTCTGAGGTCTGAGGACCTCCATCATCCTCTGATGTCTGAGGAACCTTCATCATCTTCTGACCTCTGAGGAACCTTAATCATACTGTGACGTCTGAGGACCTCCATCATTCTCTGACTGAAGAACTGAAACACCCTCATCATCTTCTGACCTCTGAGGAAACTTCATCATACTCTAACTTCTGAGGACCTCCTTCATCCTCTGAGGTCTGAGGACCTCCATCATCCTCTGATGTCTGAGGAACCTTCATCATCTTCTGACCTCTGAGGAACCTTAATCATACTCTGACGTCTGAGGACCTCCATCATTCTCTGACTGAAGAACTGAAGAACCCTCATCATCTTCTGACCTCTGAGGAAACTTCATCATACTCTGACGTCTGAGGACTCCCATCATCCTCTGTGTGTCCATCTAAAGAGTTTTTGTCAAAGGAGAGAGGGTCTCATGTGGTCTTCATGAACCAACCCCCTAGAGAGACTCAGTATCTTTAAAAAGATTTAGTAGAGAATTAAATACTTTTTTTCTGATCCAGACTCATCTAATCCTGACTCTTCTGATCCAGACTCATCTGAGCCTGACTCAATTGATCTGGACTCATCTGAATTTCAGTCTGGACTCATCTGATCTGATCATTTGATCTGATCATCTGATCTGGCTGAAGAGTCTCACACGCAGCTCTCGTCTTTGCCCCCGTGAATCCGCCCCGTTTCCTGTCCCGGTAGCGAGAAGTTCTCCCCCCCTCTGGAGTAGGACTCTCCGTTCCGGAACAGACCAAGTGGCAGCTGCGTGGAGGAGTAGGCTATTGGCGGGATGGTGTTGACCAGGATGAGCTGCAGAGGCTTCTTCTCCGATCGGTACCTGCAGCGGACGTAGCGCAGGAATGCCGCCCGGTAGGTGTTGTTAAAAAGCGTGTAGACCAGCGGATTCACGGCGGAGGAAAGGTACCCCACCCATACGAAGACGTTCAGCAGGCCCCCCATGAGCACAGCGTCACATACGGCCTGGTCGCACACCACCACCAGAACGTTGGTGATGAAGAATGGGCACCACATGACTACGAAGAGAAAGAACACCACTCCCAGGACCTTGGAGGCCTTCTGTTCATTGCTGATGGACTGCATGGAGCGGCGTCCAAACAGGGAGCCAGAGATGCCGCCGCAGGTACCACCCACGCCACTACTGGCACCGCTGTCTCCGCTGCCGGCCTCACGGCAGATGGAGCGCCTGAGGAGCTTCTCGGAGGACAGCGAGGTCTGCGGAAGGAAGCTCAGAGTGAAGGTTGTGCTCCATTTGGGCCGGGGGACCAGCTGGTCCAGGCAGAGGGTGGCCTCGTTTTGCAGTGTTCTTATGGTCAGGAAGTAGGTGACAACCATGATGGTAAGCGGCACGAAGAACGCCACGAAGGATCCGACCAGCACAAAGTTGTTGTCCGTCAGCAGGCAGCTGCCATCTTTGAAAACCTTGGAGTGGTCCCGGAGTCCCAGAACTGGAATCGGCATGGAGATCCCTGCAGAGAAACAGAACCAGGAAGCACCTATGAGGGTCTGAGGTTTTTAGAAATACGTCCTGTTAACCTCGACTGTCCCAGGGTCCAGCTGGGAGGACCAACCTGAGAGGGCCGAGTTCTGGATGTCTAAGAACGGGTTTGTGGTTCCTCCATGGTCAAACATGCTAGCCTAACAGCTAATGCTAATATGCTACTAAGTCACAAATTACTAATGCTAACCTGTTGAAAACGTCTTATGCTAACGTTTCCTAGCCTGTTGGCAATGACTAATGTTATCATGCTGGCCTGTTGGAAAAAATTATTGCTAACATCCTCACCCGTTAAAAACGAGTATTGCTAATATGCTAGCCTGTTGAGAATAATACAAATACTAAAATAAACTAGCCTATTGAGACCAACTAATACTAACTTGGCCTAATCCTTTGAAATGATTTTCGTGAACATAGCCTAGCCTATTTAAAACGACTAATGCTAACCTAACCTAGACTGTTGGAAACAACTAATGCCAACATGCTAGCCGTCTGATGCAGTATTGCTAAAGCCGCAGCTAAGTATTGAGTGATGATGTTATACTAGCGGTCGCATGTTGAGACTAAGCATAGTCTGATAGCAGAATGCTAAGCTGTTATGTCTCACAGTAGCACCCTGCTGACATGCTAAACTCAGTTTTAGCATCATATTTTGATGTTATGTCATTATATCAGTTTGGACGGTCCTGGTTCTGAGGGTTCTGATGTTTGAAATACGTTTCTGTAAATAGGAGGGACTTCCTAATCGCAGCTGTGTTAGAACCCGAGAGGGGGTTAAATAAATCTAGAGTCTGGTTTTCATCTCACTGTCAGTGCCCTCAGAGACAGAGAGCATGTCTATTGGCTGGAAATGCTTGCAGTGGGTCACATGATCACATGATGTTTGTGGAGGCGACGGCGAAGGATTCTGTTAATCCCACAAGCCGGCGCTCAAACGGAATCTTCAATTCAAAGGCTGCTCTCCTTGTCCTCCCTGATGGCTCCTGCTCCAGATACATGAATCAGACAGAGGACGAAACAGGGAGGGGCGGGGGATAAAAGGAGATGAAGGGGAAACGGAGCGGCGAGACAACGACTCAGAGATCAAAAGTCGCAACAGAGATGCCAAACTCACGCTGGCTAATACGCTGACATAGCGCTATTAAAAAATAATATCTATCACAAATTTATATCATTTATTTTATATAATTAATTTGTTATAATTAATCTAATGTTTATTATATTGACTTAATCTCCAACATTAATCATTATAAATGTATTATCACGTATTTCGCATTATTTGATATTATAATTTTGGAATGAATTCAATATTTAGTAGAATTCATATAATATTTAGTAATATTCATTATAAATGTATTATCATTTATTTAAAATTCTTAGATACTACCATTTTCTAATAATACATTTAGAATTATTTAATATAAAATGATATTTATCACAAATGTGTAATAATTCATTTTAAATTTGGTTATTCTGAAACAAATCAATTATTGACGACGTTCTGCGGGTCACATGCTAACATGCTACCATGCTAACTGGAGATGCTAATGGTCGATTCAAATCACTTTTAGGATGACAGTATAAAAATAAATGTAAACAAACATAAACTAATAAATAAAGCTATGGTTTTCTGGCAGCCCGGTGACTCCACACCATAGAGAGGATCCCTAAACCACCTCCTCTGCAACAAGTGTCGTGACCTCACCATAGGCTGGTTGCTATAGCAACATCACCTGACAACGACCTGACACAAGTCTTTGTTTGGTTTTATTTTTTTAGGAGATGGTTCCACCAGTTGGTTCTTCGGCGAAAATTTCTCACAGGTTTTTTAAAATGCGGCTGCTTTGCCTCATCAGCCAATCAGAGAAGACTCTATCTCATCTGGGAAGAACTTTCCATAGTTCTTAGAACCCTAATTTGTTGTGGACCAGTTGTTAAAACCAGGAAGGTTTGTAGATCTCAGAACTTTTTGTTCCTCCCTCAGAGAAGGATCTCTCTCAGAACCAGAGGAACCTAGATTGATGTACGTTGACTGGACCACATTCTGGTCCACACAAGAACCTATGAACATGTCCTCACTTCAACTCCTAGAAACAATTCTAGATGTGAGGAACATCTTTAGCTCGTGGATGTGGAATTTGTTCCACGTTTGGATGTTTTCTGACTTCCATTGGACTAGAACTGGATTAAACCCGGGTCATGTGAGGCATAACTAAAATAACACCAGAGCTAACGCTCAGAGCTGACAGATTGAGAAGATCAGGAAATTTAAACTTAGTTTTCTACCTTCTCTCCCATCAGAGAGTCTCTGCTGAAGGACAAAGATGTTTCCTTCAGACCTCACTGAGTAATGAATCCTCAAAGGAACCAATTCAGTTAAAGAGGCGTCGCTTCGGATAGACGGTCCTGTTTATGTTCAACAGCACGTGTTTTTCTCTGCAAGAACATCCCTGCTGTCACGCCTGGTCAGATCCAGACTCTAATTATCTCCAGCCTCACCGAGAGCTTCACCACAATCCCTCATTGTCACCACAATCCCTCATTGTCACCACAATCAGGAGTTGTTATTATGGCCCACTTGTCGTTTGACCTCCACTCCAGTTCAACTACATCCAGAGGAGAAGAAGAGAGCGGCTGACGCGGCGTCCTCTGCTCACTCTGACATTGATCCATCAGGAGCTGGCGCTTTCGGCCATGTTTAATGCGTCTCTCGATCTGCTTCTTCCTGTTCCTCTCCTTCATTATCTCCATCCTTCTGCTCTGCTGATCATCACGCCGGAGCTGCTGCTCACTAATTCATATTTACATGATGCCCCAGCAGATAATTAAGACTGCAGTGTCCCTAACGAGTCTTATCCACCAACATTAATGATGGGGGGTCAACTCTAGATCTATAACCTAATGGCTCTCTATGGATCAAAAACCTACTGGAGATTAAATACCTGGGACCCCCCCGCCAGTCAGTACTGACGAAGCCTCTCGGATGAGAGGTGAGACGTCTTCAAGTCTAAACAAAAGTCCAGTTGCTTCAGATTCAACCTTCAAGGAGAAGGACGGCCTGGATGAAGAAGAATCCACACAGGAAGGATTCAGGCTTCTTTCCTCCGGTCCAGATCCAGAGCCTGACAGACGGCGCCGCTCATCAACTACAGCCTCATTAAATGATGCCATGATGTCATTGCATGAGGTGTTGCATGAGGTTGTAGCTACAGTAGCCGCTCTAGATTGTTATAGGACTTCTTCTGGAACCAAGACGCTAGCTTTAGCTGTTAGCTACTGTAGCTCTGACAGCCACTCTATAATGTTCCTGGCCTTCTTCTTAATATGCTAGTTTTAGCTGTTTAGCTGTGTCACATCCCAGCAGAGATTTTCCTTGAGGTTGTTAATGTTAATATGATACACACTCTAGAATGTTCCAGATCATCTTCCGGAAACAAGATGCTAGCTTTAGCTGTCAGCCACTGTAGCTATGGTAGCCCTGTTGAACGCTCCAGGACTTCTTCTGCAACCAATACCCTAGCTTCAGCAGTTAGCTACTGTAGCTATGGATACCGCTCTAGAATGTTGTAGGACTTTCTTTGAAACCAATACTCTAGCTTTAGCTGTTAGCTACTGTAGCTATGGTTGCCGCTCAAGAATGTTCCAGGATCTCTTCTGGAACCAAGACGTTAGCTTACGCTGTTAGCTACCGTGAGTCTGATAGCTGACATTAGCTACATTTAACACTGATGTTGGTATCGTATCCCCGCGGTCATCAGAGCCCTCAGCGGATCAACACACTAGCAGAAAGATAATATTAATAATAATAATAATACATTTAATTTATAATGCACTTTACATTTGGATCGAATCTCAAAGTGCTACAAATTGAAAGTAAAGATGGGCCTGAACGTCAGCGTGAACGGCTCAGAATCAAGAGATGACTCTGAAGATGGCGCCCACGTTTGAAGGTTTCTGTGTCCTTCCCTTGTTCAAACTCTTGGTAACTCCAGCATGTTGCTTTAAATCGAACCGAACGAAGGTGAAACCGTGCGGATCACTCATAACTCTTGCTGTCACCTGCAGGAAACACTTTTTGGTGAGGAAACGTCATGTCGGACTGCAGCGGCATCAAACAGATGGTCTGTTTCAGCAGAAACAAACTACATGGTTTCCAACCTGTGTGGGCAAATAGGACCCCCACTGCCATCACCTCCATCTAGAGCCTCATCATTCCATTTCCTGCGTCCGTTCTCAGCAGGCGAGACGGAGGCCGGCCATTACCTGACCTGATTTTTCCCCTCGCTGCCACTAAAATGATCAAATCAGAAATGCCACTGGGGAAAAATTGCATTTATGGTTCCAGCCACGACCTCCCAGAGTTCCCTTGGTTCCGGACTGAGATTTACAGCAAGAACGCCAGTATTGGGCCTTTAGCCTCGGAGCTTCGGATCAGTGACTCTACCCTGTTTTCTGATTGGCCCGTGATTCTTCTCAAAGACATGTCCCAAATTTCAATGTAATGAAACAACCACGGCGTTTTCTTCTGATGTAGTGATGTCGGCAGCGGCGAAGGTTCTTTACTCTTGGAGGACAAACCGTTTCATTTTGGTTTATCCATCTTCATGTTTTGTCTTTGCAGATTTGTTTCTTGCTGTGTGAGCCAGGGCCCCCTGGTGGTCTGTGGTGGCACTGCAGGTGGAACGCCGGAGGTCATTTCAATTACCACCAAATATTTATGATTAAATATTTCGTTTCTTATTAAATGCTTTAATATTTCAATTTGAAATTGTTTCCAATGCTTTTATCCATTTATTTTAGTTTAGTTGAACTTTAGTGAAGTCATATCTCAACCCATCTAAATCTTTCAAGCAATCGCTGTAAAACCAGCCACTGTAGCTTATTATGCTAATTCAAGCAAATTAAGTAAGTATTTCTGTTCCTATGTACTGGAAATAGTATGTTGTGTTTATTTTCTACTGTTTATTCTGACTTCATAAATCAGCAGAACATGTTTCTTCCATTTTCTGTCTGTTTTTGTCACGCTGATACTGTTTTATCACGCCCAGTCAAACAAGTTGACCTTATTGTTGTTGTTGTTCAGATGTTTAATTTGAATGAATCATTGATCTGCTGCAGATCCACACTAATAGTTTATGAAATATAAACTATATTACTGTGAATATAAACCGAAACATTCAGGAATTTAGGTAAACTGTTGCAAATTTGGCATCGAGACTTACTGGGTGGACTGGGATTTGGCTCTGACATGGTTTTGGATACTGTTGACCTAATTGTCGGACCGCTCTCTGGTTTTAGATCTGATCTCTGTCTTTGTGACTCACCCTCCTGTTTGCACTGCGTTCTCCATCCCTGAATGCATCTGGTGCACCGAACCCGTCTGACATTTCATCCCACCAGGTTTTTAATATTCTCTGATCGTTGACATCGAGGTCCGGTAACGTCACCATCAGGTCAGAATCGCGTGCTAAGCTAACAGTGAACAAGGCTCAAATGTTTTTGCACGTCTTGCCCTTGCTCAAAAATACAAATCTCTGAATTGGATCTGTAGACTACAATTGGGTCCCTGTTATCAAGAAACTCCACACCTGTTGCCTGGCAACACGGAAACCTGGAACAGGTAAGGAGGGCTGCATTGAAAGCAGTCCTCTAAAGGGGTCCTATTCTGACACATTCGATCTTCAAACGCAGTCTTCAGAGGATTCAGCCCCTAATATAAGACCCGGCTCTGGTTTCCAGCGATACCAGAGTCCTTGTTTACGGGACCAGCTCAGGCCTGTGTGGAGCTGGGTTTTAAATGCCGAAGAGATCGTACCGTTTTTATGACCTAGACCTTAAAGACGCCACAGACAACAGGTCTTACCCGCTGAGATGGTCCACACCGCCATGATCTTGATGCGGACCTTGGTTTGGGAATTGAATCGGCTGTGTTGGATCGGGTTGCGAATGCCGATGTAGCGATCCAGAGAGATGGCGCACAGGTGCATGATGGACGCTGTGGAGAATAGGACGTCCAAGTAGATCCAGATGGGACAAAGGTCAGAGGGCAGGGGCCAACTGTAATCTGTAGGAGGGGAGAGAGAGAAAGACGGAAAGGTTAGTAGAGGTCTTCAACATCAACCATGGGGCACTCCTTTGTCCCAATACCTATATTTGTCCCCAGGGCCCACATTTGCCGATAGTAAGCAGTGACAGGTGCGACGGTACGACAGGTGCGACGGTACGATATAACGGCTGATGGCTCCTTCACTCCAATAGACCTCCTCGCCCCACAGTCCAGGTTCAGATGTTCCCCTGATGGATCCTTACCTCCGTCAGATAAAACATTTGATTGTGATAGGTGACGTATGGACATGCCTACCTGTTTCATTTACCCACAATCCACCTGTTAAGCAGTAGATCTCTACTCTCCATTTAACGCTTCTAGTCCTCAAAGACATTTACTCCCTCTACAAATGGGCCGTGTGTCCCTGAATTTATCCTTTCTTAATATAACTCTGTGATACTCATGAAATCATTGGGTTGGAGGAGGTTGATGACATCATGGCGCTCCGAGGACATTAGCGTGAAGTGAAGCAGGTCGGTTTTATGAGGTTATTTATGGTGGTTGTTTCTGATGTGCAAAGGCGGAATAAGGAAGAAGTTCTGTGACAACAGACAGAACGCGTCTCAAAGAGCAGTCAGGGTTACGAGTCTCTATGTTTGCCTCAGTCTGAATGTTACCATGGCAACATGACAACAGTTTGTTCTTTAGCTGACGGACTGTTATCTCTGGTGTGAGGAATCTGATGTGGAATAAACGTAAGGACTCCAAACCTATGAACACACCCGACCATCAGTTTTCAAAATAAAACATTTAATAAGAATTAACTACCATTGGCTATGGTTAGAAACCTTTAGCTACTCTGAGTTAATATTGAAATCTGTTGGCGAATTTTAGCAAACGTTATCTGATGTTTGCTAAGGTTTGCAACCTTTTGCAACTGTTTGCTAATCTCAGCAACCGATAGTTAAAGTTAGCTACAGTTGACTTATATTAGCAACTTTTACCTATTAATTGCTAATATTACCCCTAGTAAACATTAGCAACCGTTAGCTACTATTGGCTAAGGTTAGTAACCGTTAACTACCGTTGGTATGATAAGCAACGTTTTGCTATTGTAGGTAATATTAGCAACCGTCAGCTAACTTTAGGAATTATTAGCCACTGTTGCCTAAGGTTGGCAAATGCTGGCTACCATAAGATATATTTAGACTTGCCTATTCTGTGTGATCACTGTTTTGATCTTTTAATTATTTTTTGCATTTTATTGCATATCTTTTTACTAATGTCCGTAAAATTTGTTGTTTGACTGTTGTAACTGTAAGGTGACCTTGATTGTCCTGAAAGGCACTCATTAAAAAAATGTATTATTATTCTTATTAATAATATTAGCGACTGTTAGATACATTTAGCAACTACTATCAACCGTTGGCAAGAGTTAGCAACCTGTAGCCACTGTTAGCTAATATTAGCAACCGTTAGCTAAGATTGGCAACCGTTAACCTATTTGGCTAAAGTCGGCAATCGCTAGCTTCTGTTGGCTAATGTTAGCAAAAAACATTTATCTAAATTTGGCTAAGGCTATCAACCTTTGGCTGCCATTATCTAATGATAGCGACCGTTAGCATAACGTAACGTAAGCAACTGTTAGCTATGGTTAGCAACCAATAGCTACTGGTGACTATGGTTAGCAACCGTTACCCTCCTTTACTTTCTTGCTAGTGTACTTATGCATTTTAGACTACATAAGATATCATGATGATGGATTTGACCAAAACCAATTTATTTATTTATCTTAATTTTTATTTTTCATTTACATATTTCAAAAATAATATTAATATTAATTTATATATATATATATATATATATATAAAATTATTAATAATAGAAAACTACAATATTTTATACACAAAAATATAATATATTATTATGAGTTATATTAATAATAATGTCATTTTATCATTTATCTATTATCTTTTATCTATCATTTATCTATTTTACTATTGTTATTTTTAAATTATATATATATTCAACAGGTTATCAAACATTTTCCTTAACTCTTAAAAATGTAATCGAGTACTCCTGCCGGTGAGTAACTGAGGATTTCTGCTGGTGGTGAGGACAGAAGTGAGAATTTATTATTAATATTTTTATGTATATTTATTTTCATCGTCTCTTTGACGTTTAAACATAAACAAATGCCATCGTTGGACCTCAGCCTCCTTCTGATCGCAGCCTTCATCGAAGAGATGACTCATCCGTGATGTTCGCCGTCACCACGGTTACTGCCAGACTCTCAGCTCCGAACCCCCCCTTTGCCCCTAACCCCCCTTCCTCTTCCTTTTACCTGAAAATACTCTAACCTGTAAAGAATGCTGAACAAAGACCCGCCCCCTCTCTGGCAGTACATGTACGTATGTGTGATTGACAACATCACTGAGGATGTCATGTTTACACCGGGTCCATTAGTCCTGGTGAAAAGGTGGGTCAGAGAAGAACTGAAACTGCTGGTGTGACTCCAGATTGACGGCCTGGATCCGGGTTCTTCTTTGTCCTTTAACGCTGTTAGGCGTTCATTAAACCTGTTAGATGGTTGGGGCCTCCTGGCAATTAGCCACACCTCCAATTCTGTCGACGTCTCTGTTCAGGTCCAAGGTTCAGTCCAGATGCTCCACAGCCGTCTCCTCGTTGTGTTCACCAGAGTCTGTAGGTGACATGATCTATGACCACCATGGGTTCCAGAGGTTCACGGGTTCTACAGGCTCAGAGGGAGGCGCAGGAGTGCTCCAGTACTTCAGGGGTTCCCTTGTGTTCTCTTGGACCTCCTCTTGATATATTTTATTGGTCTTGGTCACCTGAAACTTCTGACCTTAGTGATGTTGGCAGTGAGGCGGGTTCCTGGTCCCGTCTCAGATCTGGATGGAACATCAGCATCTGTTCTTTGGACCTAGGCTAAACCTGCTCCTTCCTCCAATGACGGTCTCCTGGTTTCTCTTAACTAGTAGTGACCAGCGGCGATAAGTAGAGACTGTCATGTGATTCCATTGTAAACAGATTGATGCCGGACTTGAATCAAAGGTGTCACATTAACGCCGTGACGTCCCACCATCGTTTCAGTTGTCTGTGTTGTTCAGCTTGAACAGAAAAAGGCGTGTAAGGGTCTTGGGTCTTCATTGCGGCACTGTTGGATGATCTCTGTGTGAAAGACCTACAGAACGATGACCTGACATTCACCCTCTAAAATGACCCTCTCTTTGCCGCCTCCCATGATGCCCTTTTAACCCTGTGTCTTTGGAATACTGGAGCCGTGACCTCTGGACTTTACGGGGGTGAAAGAGGCCTGCAGCCTTCTTTGGATCTTCTGTGACTTCCTGAACGAGCCTTCACCGGGCTCTTGGAGGGATTTTGGAAGGTGGTCCACTTCCGTGAAGGTTCACTCCTGTTCTAGTTCTTGTTCTTTGTAGATATTTTTTCTCACTTTGGATCTGTGAAAGCCCAGAACCTGAGAAACAGCTATGGAATCCCTCCCAGACTTATGGATTGAAATCACCTCCTAGAATTTCCGTTGATTTTGGCATAGTGTGCTGCTGGTGAAACATAGGAGGCAGTCTCATTCTTCTGAAGATGGTCTAATGAAATGGCCAGGTCTAGCAGTGATCAGGTCTTGGTGGGTCCAGTCGACAGCCTGATGGTTCCCTGGCATCTCGTGAGAATGACGTTGGATGCCATAAGTCACGTGTGTGAAAGTTATTCCTGAGAACCTAGTCTGGTTGATCCGGTTCAGGCTGGTTCTGTGTATGTACGGTTTGACTCGGCTGAATCCTCCTGTGAGGCTCTACTGAGAGTGGATCCTGTGCTCGTTGAGTCTCAGCAGAGCTGAGGCAGGAGGAGGCGGGGCTGCTGATGTTTACCGCCGCTGCTCTATCTGAAGATGATTGTGGGGATGAAATAAGCTGATTGTGAGCGTTCTGGTTCTCCTGAGTCGGCGTGATGCCAACAGTAGACGCCACAGAGGAGAGAGTCTCTGTGTGCTCCGAATTACCAACCAGTTTGACAGTTGTGACAGTTTTAGTCATGGAGCTGGGAGAAGGATCAAGGTTAAAGGAGCAGTCCATTCTTTTACAGCCAGAACCTGATCTACAAACCCAAACCGCAATGTGCTGCTCCGATTACCAGTATGTGAATGCGTGCACGTAGCAGCTAGTAGCAGTTAACGGCTAGTATTAGTTTACAGCTAGTAGCAGTTAACGGCTAGTATTAGTTTGCAGCTAGTAGCAGTCAGCAGCTACTAGGAATCGGCAGAACTGGGCTGCAACACCTAAGAACCTGGAGCCCAGCAGGTTTTTGAGGTCAACCTTTTAAATCACAGAGAACCAGTCTCTGATTCGTCAACGCGTTTCACCATCGCCACGGTAACGCCAATTAGCTCCCACATCCCTGGTCTCCGAGGAGACCAGAACCCAGACACACGTCATTCTGAACCTACCTGCCAGTCTGAGGGGGTGAGAGGGACCGCCTGCTGTGATGTCATCAGCTCTAATCTGAAGCTGATGAAAACCGACAAACATCCGACTGCAGATCAAGAACCAGGAGAGAGGATTCCTCAGAGACCTGGCCTTTACTGCAGCGGTCAAGTGACCCAACCGTACCAGTAACATAATTGTACAACTTGGTCATGTGACTCCTGGACCACAAAAAAACTCCACCTGGAATGGCATCATCCATCATTCCACACACGGCATAGACATCATCCAGCAAACTTCGTTCCACAATAAGAGCACCTCGTTCCAGGACAAGAACCGGATCTCCACCCAAACTTTGTCTCCTCAGGCTGGACCCGACCTCCGCGGACTTATTCACCAGAATCCATTTAGAAGCGTTCAAGAAAAAATTCTGATCTGCCAGTAGGTCTCTGTTTAGGCTCTCACGACAGTGGTTCCACTTTTGAGTCTGACGGTCCTGGATCTGTTAGGTTCCTAAGACCGGTAGAGATCAGAGATCTGTCTTCTGGGGCTCTGCTTCGTTTAAAGATACATATTTAGTTGTTTGAAAATCGATGCTAGACTATCAGAGTTGCTGCTGTAGACCTGCAGGGGGGTCCAGATCAGACTGCTGCACACCTGCAGGGGGGTCCAAACATCTCTGCTGTGGACTGGTCCATGAAGGATTCAAATTTAATGATTCATTACAAAATCTGTTTTACACATGAAAAGGTTTGACAGTGAACCATCATATCAAAGGGAACCAGAACAAAAACCCAGAACAAAGACTCTTGTGGAGTCTGAGGGTTTACCAGAGTACAGCAGGAAACTGGCAGAACTCACGGATGATGAAGGTCTCACAGAACCGGATCTCTATGTCATCTCCGGACTAACACAAATGAATCGGAACACCTGAATCAGAACCATCGGTTGAGGTTTCCTGATTACAGTAAAGAGGGGAACGATCCAGGAAGAACCAGCCTGAGCTGTAGAACCAGAAGCAGAACCACTGTCGGTATTTGATAATTGATTCCCTGACTGTGTCAGCCGTCAATCAACCGATACTCCGTCCAAAAGTCTCACATGTGAAAATCTCAGTTTTACATTTTTAAATAAATATTTTAATTTTAATGAAATTTTTTCGATCAAATGTTCAACTTGTGAAATTTAAAATTTTCACACTTGATATTTGGTTGTCTTATTCACAAGTACTGAATAAATTAACTCATTTCACTCAATAAAGTTTTATTTTATAAGTTCCTCATGTGAACAAGAATTTATCACATTTGAATTAAATGTGATCAGCAGGTGTTCAAACATGAGTTCAAATGTACAGGAATGTTTTCATTTTTTGGAAATAAAATCGTGTCACGTGACCCTCAGAAAATCCAAACATCACGTGTTAACATTTACGCACTTTATTCACATGTGAATCTAAACTCTTTCAAACAGGATTAAAGAGTTTGACATTTAAGATGTTCGCTGTGGAAACAACAGGGAGCGTTCTCATTAGTGGAGGAAAGCTAAACTGGATATTTATTGATTATTATTCCAGGTTTTAGCCACGCCCCCAGGCGTTACCGTGGAAACGAGCCATTAAAACGTTAAACTCTGATGCATCGATCTCTGGTCGGCGAGTGACGGTGGCTTCGCTGTGGCGTTGACTTGGAGGTCTTTTATGTCCTGATGAATGCCTCGGGGGCGGGGCATACCCTCCTTAAGGGCGGGGCAAACCCTCATCAGGGGCGGTAGGAACGCTCAGCCAACCCTGTTACACTCATCGTCATGAAGATGACTTCTAACTTCAGGAGCAACCAGTAATCCAGAGAAAAACTTTGAATACTGAAGCATTTGTGTTAAAAAGTAATAAAAAATAAAGTGAAAGATTAGGAATGTATTAAAGTAATAGAGCATTCAGTTCTTTAAATACATAATTATGATGACTATGAATTACGGTGGCCGACAGGGGCAAACGCTCTGTAACCATCAATGTGACAACATGCTGCAAATATAAAAAACACCTTCATCATTTTCAAAACACACTCAAAAACACACGCAAAAGCCACAAAACATTAAGAAAAAGCGATCTGCAAAAGCCACAATACATGTGAAGTGTCTACGAAGGACACTTTAAAAGCGATGCATCCCCGGACGCGTTTTTTTATCCCTTCATTCAGTGAATAAAACCGATATAATACACAAAAGTTTCATTTTATATTTGGATAAGTCGTGGTAGCTTTGCTTAACTTGCGGGCGGTCATGTGACTAAACACAAAACCTCAATCAATATTGCGAAAAACAACAAATAAAGTTATTACTGACCCTAACATGCACAGAACCCAAAGCTGCGCCATAAACAAGGTTTATTATTAAGAAAACTCTTAACCACCAACGCGCAAACTGACTTCAGCTGTCGCCGTGGAAACGTGTACACAGCCGTCAGAATGTCACAAACAAAAGTTATTAAAGATGCTGGTTGAGAGTTTTCAGCAAGTACAATAAACCTGGTTTACTGTGGCTTTGGGTACTTTGCATTTTAAGGTCAGTATTAACTTTATTTGTTGTTTTGGTAACGTTAATTAAAGGTTTTGATTTTTTTTTGGTCCGGGGTTGCATTCAACCCCAGCCGCTGTAGAAGATAGATCATTATGAGAGTAGTAAAGGAAATAATAATGACAATACTTATAATAATTAAGTAGTTAATGATGATGGACTTTAAATAAAACAAATATTTATGCAATAAAGTTATGATGTAATTAATGAAGCACGTAATAAAGTAAATAATTATGACAAACCCAAAGTAATTAAGTGGTTATGGAATAAATGTATAGATGAATTAATTAAGTGATAATGTAGATTATTATTTAAGTGTTTTTTAGTAATAGTATTTAAGTAATGTGTTTAATTAATAGAGTATTGTTGTAATCAAGTATGGTTTTTAATGACAGACTTTAAAGTAATGAAGTATTTATGTAGTAAAGTAATAAATATATAAGGTGACTACATAATAACGTAATCAAGTACTTAAGTAGTTGGAGCAGAGTAGATTACTCTGTACTTGAGTAAAAGTACTTTCATGTCACGTCTCTGAGCTGATCATGTGACCTAGACGAGGCGGCGAGTGTCATGCCGGTTCCTGAGGTCAGACCCGGTTCTTACCGTACAGGACGGTCACCATGGAGACCGGCATCACCAGTATTCCCAGCAATATGTCAGCGACGGCCAGAGACATCAGGAAGTAGTTGGTTGCGTTCTGCAGCTTCTTCTCCAGGGAGACGGCCAGGATGACCAGGATGTTCCCCGTTACCGTGACGGCGATGACCAACAGGATCAGCAGCGCCGCCCAGTTCTTCCCCACCACTGCCTCCCGCGCCAAACACATCAAGTCCTTGCCGGAGTTAGACCAGTTCCCCGAGGGACATTCAGAGTTGGTCACATTAGTGGGCGGGACTTCCTGGAATCCACGTGGAGGCCAAAGATCAGGTCTGTGAGAGATCCACTGGGACACGTTGGTCATGGTGTCACCACGGTAAGCGACGGAGACCAAAGGGTTTCAGGAGCGGTACCGGGAGAACGGGTCAGAGTTGGAGGTCATGTGTTGATCTGTCCACCACTCAATCCAGGAAAACTGAAGAATAACAGGAGTTCCAGCAGAAGATGGAGACGGGTTTTCATCCTAGATCTGAAAGTTCAGGTCGGGGGTCGGGGTCACCTCCCACTGGAGATCTGCACTCATGTGAGCCTCATCGTCTCACGTCATGGCTGCTATTGAGAGAACGCAGCTGACAGATTGATGATCTCATCAATCGAGCTTCACCCAAACTTTCGTCTCGCTGACTCAAACATTCTCAAGGATCAGAGATGTTGATGTTTCCTCCAACTGGGACTCGTCAGAGGGAAAACCCCTCCAAACAAACTGATCCAGATTGCTCCGGGATTACTCTTCTGGGATTACTCCTCTTGGAATGCTCTTCTGGGATTACTCCTCTGGGATTACTCCCCTGCTCCTGGGATTACTCTTCTGCGATAACTCTGCTGGGATTATTTCCTCACTTCTGGAATATCTCCTCCTGGATTACTCCTCCTTGATTACTCCTCCTGGAATATCCCCTACTGGATTTCTCCTCCGGGAATATTCTTCTGTGATTACTCTTTTCCAGTATTACTCCTCCTGGATTACTCTCGCAGGAGTCTCTCCTCTCAGTTCTCCTGTGAGAGGAAACCAAAGAGCTCCCGTTGTTTCCTCTGAGCCGATCAGGAGCTGAATGATTTCCTCTCACTGCTTCCTCCTCTCTGCAGCGCTCTCTCTCTCTGTCTCCCCCTCACTCTCTCTCCGTGTTAGGTGTCCTCTCTCTCTGAGGAGTTCCTCCGGAGGAAAGCAGATTTGGACAGAATGAACAGAATGATGAGATACAGGAGGGACACACTCCCTCCATTCACTCCATCCCTCCATCCATCCATCCATCCATCCATACAACACTTCATTCATCCATCCCTTCATCCATTCATCCATCCATTCATCATCCATCCCTTCATTCATCCAACCATCCATTCATCATCCATCCATCCATCCCTTCATTCATCCAACCATCCATTCATCATCCATCCATCCCTTAAACCATCCAACCATCCCTTCATCCATCCATCCATTCATAATCCATCCAACCATCCCTTCATCCATACAACACTTCATTCATCCATCCCTTCATCCATCCATCCATTCATCATCCATCCCTTCATTCATCTAACCATCCATTCATCATCCATCCAACCATCCCTTCATCCATACAACACTTCATTCATCCATCCCTTCATTCATCCAACCATCCATTCATCATCCATCCATCCATCCCTTAATCCATACAACACTTTATTCATCCATCCATCCCTTCATTCATCCATTCATTCATCATCCATCCCTTAATTCATCTAACCATCCATTCATCATCAATCCATCCATCCCTTCATTCATCCAACCATCCATTCATCATCCATCCCTTAAACCATCATCCATCCATCCCCTCATCCATCCATCATCCATCCATCCACAATCCATCCCTCGATCCATCCATCCATCCATCCCCTCATCCATCCATCCTTCCATCCATCCAACCATCCTGAACCCTTCATTTTCCGTCTCCTGTCTGATTCCTGATCTTAAACTGTTTCCTGCAGGACCAGAACAAAGTTCTGTTCTCCTGATGCTTTGAGGACACGCAGGCAGTCAGGCACGTGACAAAAGTACGAAACTCCCTCCGCACCAATTTCCCTTATTAACGAAATTCAGGTTACATTAGTGTTGAAATTCTCCAAGCGTCACACGTCTGATGCCAGTCAGACTTTGACGTTCATGTGTCACACTGTCACAAAGGTTATTTTTATGAAATCCGAGGTCACACATTTGGAATCAGAACCAGGATGGGGAAGCAGGATCTGAGCCATATTTCATCATAACACTGGCTGTGAAGCAGAATAGGCGGAGCCTATCATTGCTGACTGACGGCTCCCCTGATAATGTTGTGACCGCAGACACAGCAGCGATTGATTTTCAGACCTATTATTGATGTCAGTCATGGTCATTTGTGTCATTATTGACTCCACAGTAGAGCGAGAGTCTACGTTTGGTGTGAACGCTGCTTTAGGATGACTCAGACTAGTGAGGGTATGACCTCCTGTGACTCCATCATGGCGGTGTTGATAGTCCAAGTAGAGCGTAACGAGCCAGAGCCATACTGCTTCAAGTGGTGGAGTTGAAATATCTCCGGGTCATGTTCACGAGTGATGGTAAAAGGAACTGGTGCAGTATCAGCAGTGATCATGATGTTGCGTTTGTCCTTTGTGGTGAAGAGAGAAGTTCCAACCCTCACCTATGGTGGTCATGGGCTCTGCGAAGAGCCCCAAAGAAAGAGGTCAAAGATGTAAGTTGCTGAAATGAGGTCCCTTCATTGGGCGGCTGGACTTGAGATAAGGCGAGGAGCTCGGAGTTAAGCGCTGAAAGGAGTTAGTTGGGGTGAGTCCGCATCTGATCAGGACACCTGCCTTTGGATGTTTTCAAGGCACCACCAACTGGGATCCCTTGGCAGACCCAGAACTCACCAGCAGGCGCCCGCACATCTCCTCTGGACTGGGAATGCCTCAGGATCCCTCAGGATGAGCTGGAGAGTGATGATGGGGAGGGACATCTGGAGAAACCTGCTGTGGACCCGAGCCCAGATAAAGGGGAATTAAATGGTTGAATGGATTCTGGTAAAAATGTCTCATTACAGGACTTATGGTGAAAAGAGTCGTCCACAGATTGAGACACGGAGAATTTAAACACCCATGTTTCAGGATGTCGACGAAGATTAACCTTCAACAGACGGTTGCACTGCCTGCTACAGGAAGATAAGCAGGAACTGATGGCGATAAGGAGGAAAGATGCACATCGGAGATAAACGTTCAGTCATCAGGGGGCAATAAAGATAATAGACTGTTATCCTCCAGCTGCACCAGAAAGAGAGAGAGAGAGAGAAAGTGAGCAGTCCGTCCCCCTATCATTAGGGGGACAGTCAACATACTAACTCTACCTCACCTCTTTACTAACTATATCTCACCTCTCTACTAACTCTACCTCACCTCTTTACTAACTATATCTCACCTCTCTAACTTTACCTCACTTCTCTACTATCTCTACATCTCTTCTCCTCTAACTCTACCTCACCTCTCTACTAACCCTACCTCACCTCTTTACTAACCGTATCTCACCTCTCTACTAACTCTACCTCACCTCTTTACTAACTATATCTCACCTCTCTACTAACTCTACCTCACCTCTCTACTAACTCTACCTCACCTCTTTACTAACTGTATCTCACCTCTCTACTAACTCTACCTCACCTCTTTACTAACTGTATCTCACCTCTCTACTAACTCTACCTCACCTCTTTACTAACTCTACCTCACCTCTTTACTAACTCTACCTCACCTCTCTACTAACTCTACCTCACCTCTTTACTAACTGTATCTCACCTCTCTACTAACTCTACCTCACCTCTTTACTAGGTATACCTCACCTCTCTACTAACTCTACCTCATCCCTCTAACTTTACCTCACTTCTCTACTATCTCTACATCTCTTCTCCTCTAACTCTACCTCTCTTCTCTACTAACTTTACCTCACCTCTTAACTAACTCTAGTCAAGAGGTGAGTTAATCCATAATCCAAATCCATAACATCCATAGGATGTTATGGATTTGGGCGAGCGGGTCTCTGATGATTTGAGAAACCAGGTTTATTATCTCTAACGTCTCTCGTCTTCAGATGTTCTCCTCCTCCCTACTGATCGGCAATTAAAATCTGTCTGCTGACATTTATGGCAGCGAGGGAATTCTCCTAATTTACACGACCTGAACCATCGGTGTGACGACAGTTTGAGAACTCGCTGCAGAACCGGACCAGGAATGATAAGCCACCATTATTTTATTTATGATATATTTATTGTTGTACATAGAGTTTCCGCTGGAGTTTATTTAATGAGCGTGTGTTTGTGTGTGTGTCTTTGTGTGTGTGTGTTTGTGTGTGTATAAGAGGCCTTTAGTCTGAGTGCTTCTTCCAGCGGTGGTAGTAATAGATTTGTGACTCAACATCAGTGTGAACTGAAGAAGGAAATACAGGATGAGGGTTTCACATGTGTGGTGTGTTTAGAGACAGCAGGAACACAGGAAGACTTCAAAACAGATAGTGAACGCTGGTCGCAGTTAGTAGTAGGTAACAGTTATAAGAGCAGTTAGTAGTAGGTAGCAGTTATAAGAGCAGTTAGTAGTAGGTAGCAGTTATAAGAGCAGTTTGTAGTAGGTAGCAGTTATATGATCAGTTAGTAGTAGGTAACAGTTATAAGAGCAGTTAGTAGTAGGTAGCAGTTATAAGAGCAGTTAGTAGTAGGTAACAGTTATAAGAGCAGTTAGTAGTAGGTAGTAGTTATAAGATAGAAGCAGTTAGTAGATATGAGCGCTTAGTAGATGGGTGCAGTTAGGAGACAGTAGTTAGTAGCTAGTAACAGTTAGAAGGTCCAGGAGCTCCATAGTCTAAGCCCGGACCACAGTTGGAGACTGAGGTCAAAGTTCATGTGTCACAGTGTCACAATGGTTATTTACATTTAATCCGACGTCACACATTTGAATCAGAACCAGGATCGGGACGAAAGAGCTGAGCCATATTTCAACATAACTCTGGCTGTGGAGCAGAAGTCCTGCTGCTGGACTTTTATGTAACAACTACAAATGTGTGTAAGCAGCAGACCTCACTTCCTGTCTGACACACACCGGTCCAACATGGGTCCAGTTCATGTGTCATCTGTGATGTGTCCGTATCAGAGAACGGAACTTGAACAGAGCTTAACATCCTCAGAATCATCCGGCTCCTCCCGGAGGATTCCAAGGAATTCCCAAACCAGATGAGGTACATAGTTCCTCCACAGTCTTACAAACTGCTGCTAGCTCTTAACTGTTACTAGCTGTTAACCTACACTAGCTGCTAACTGCTACTGCTGCTGCTAACCACTGCTTGCTGTTGACTACTAATACCTGTTGACTGTCACTAGCTGCTAGTTGCTGCTAGCTGCTAATGCTACTTGCTGCAAAAAGCTACTTGCTTCCGACTATTACCAGCTGCTAACCACTACTAGCACCTAACTGCTACATTAACTAACAACTAACTGCCTAGCTAACTGTAACTAGCTATAAAAATGTAACTAGCTGCTGACTGCCACTAGATGCTAACTGCTACTAGCTTAAGGTGGTATCAGTTATTCTTTTTCGTTTGTAAACAGCTCAATTTTGTAATTGTGTGGCTGTGTCTTCTCATTAATGATTATTTGGTAAAGCTTCATGTTTAGATGTTAATATTTACATTTTAATACATATATTTCAATTTGAATAGTTACATTTTTATATTTGATTGTTTATGGTTTTTCAATTTAATGTTTATATTTGAAGTTTTTATGATTTTATGTTCATATTTGAGGTTTCTTATGATTTTATGTTAATATTTGAATATTTATATTTTAATGTTTGCATTCTTTTACATTTATTATATTTACTCTCCTCTCTTCACAGTCGTCGTTGTTGGTCCGAGATGTTTGGTCTGAGCCGGCGCTGCCTTTCGCCTCAGGTGGTTTTCTCTACTGCCTTCATGTTTCTGGGTCACAAACACCAGCACCACTTTTATTTATATGTTATATAACCAAACAGAAGGGAAGAGACTCTGAGCTCTGCTACAAACAGAAACATTTTTAACAGTGGGACTGCCTTGGACTGCCTCCTTCTACGGCAATATCTGAACTGGGTGACCATCAGTGTATGATAATTATCATACTTGTATAATAATTTCCCCCTTCTTTACGATTCACGGTCAATAATGCAAAAAATGTCCAAATGTACTATCGTACATTTGGACATTTTTTGCATTATTGACCGGCTTGGCTTTTTCATAACTCTTACATTTACTGCCGAATTATCTCATTGTAATTTAATTGAGATAGCGGTTAGTTTGCAGCTGTGTCTCCGGCTCGTCTCACGTGACGTCTTTCCGGCCAATCAAAATGATGTGATAAAGAAGTGACTCATGACGTAGCGCGCAACGCATCGTTTAACAATGACGAGGAACATGAAGATGAGTAGGATTACGGAGAGGCCTAGAGGAAGAGGACATCAGAGACAGAAAGTGAGATTTGTCGTCTCCAGGCTTACAGACATGAGTGGGGAAACGGCCCTAATATTACTGGCTGGCTACAACCTTGTCAGTGGCTGCAACAACAAAGCTTTACGTCGTTATCGCATCATGCAGATGGTGGGCGAGATCACTGTTCTGAAAAATCACAACTCTTAAAAGCATCAGGGAAAAAAATACATTTTAGTAGGAGGATGCAATACTAAGCTTTGACGGGAAATTAGAGGAACATTCTGCGACTAGGATAATTTTCCTCAAAATTCAATAATTTTGCGCCTCTGATACGATAGTACTACAACTCCCATCTGGCTGACGCTGGTGACCACCGACCACTTATCTCCAAGACTCTCTCATTCCCTCCGGTCCCCGTTTCTGAAGCCCAGACCATCCCCATCCCCAAACACACCAATGATGGTTAGCCCCCCTCCCAATCCGAATGTACTGGAAGTAATGGAACCCCCCTCCCCAGCAGCTTTGAATACTTTTAAATAAGTTGAGTTTCAAGAAGCTTTAAAATTCCCAGAGAAATGTCTAATACCTCAAACTCTTTGTTGGCATGGCGATACTGATGCTAACTGAAATTGCTAGCTATCTAGCTAGCATAGGCTAATAGCATCAGTCTTATTTCTCCTCTCCTCCTACATACAAGAATTGATCTATCGTCTAAACGATATGTCCTCTAGATGGCGACAAAGAGCCAACAACAAAAATAGTGACAGTAAAGGAGGTCACGATGAAGTTGTAGTGGGGATGAAATTGTTATTTATGGCCGCAGTCGATCTGTGACCTTATAATTTTTATGTTATGTACGTAAACTTTGGTCTTTTCATTCTTGGATTGTGGCAACACCGCCCCTAATGATTTCTGGTGGTACTAATCCGTGTGCACTGGACGGAGGAAAAGCACCGTCTTTAATGTTGAGCTTAATTTACCCTTACTATGAACCTTTAAAGATTAAGTCCCACCTATCAGTCACTGTCAGTTGAGATAGGCTCCGCCCCCTCCAAAAGCCAACCCATTAGTTACTGTCAGTCGGAATAGCCTCCGGCCCTCCGACCCCACTAGGAGTAAACTTTTGTAGATTTGAAGTGGCGGCTTGGATGGCTGTGACTCTGCCCGCTGCCTCATGGTTGCACAGATGAGGTCCTCCTGCCCTCGTCCTCATTACCTTCACCCCTGGGGCCACGTCTGGCGAGCGGAGCAGCGGGAGGAGAGAGGAGCATCAGGATGTGAGGAGGCGAGAGGATGGATAAAAATAATTAGATACTAAATATGGATGAATTTAATTAATGAAGAATTAATGAACAAAGTCATCTGTGATTAAATACGCCGACAGTGTTCAACTTCTTGGACCAGACTGACCCCGATGTACCTGTTGGTCCAGATGGGACTGATGGACTCTGATCGACCTGGTGGACCCTGTTGGACCTGATGGACCCTTATATAGAGACCCTGGTGTGTGTTGGGGGGATTTACCTTATATGATAGCTCACAACAATCTAACTTTAATTAAATTAAATTCGTTAATATTCAAACAGAGGATCCATCAGTCTCTGCCCCCAGGCTTCTCTCACAGGAAGTTGAAAAAGTTTTTGACAGGGGACAGAGAAGATAGTTTGATGATGTCACTTGTCATTAGGATGTTTTTAGTAGTAACCATGGCGACACATAATGGTGCCCTGGAGCTGATGAGTCACATCATGCCGGCTGATTTCTCTGGACAGGCCTTTCGCCCATGGTGCCGAGTCTGGATGGAGGCATTTCCTTCAGCTCCAACTGAGTGACGATGGAGCCCAGTTCATTTTTGGACATAGAGACATGATGGGCTGCAGATGGAAGTGGTGGGTTGGACCTCATTATCTCTGTGTGGCGCTCAAAGCCGTCAATCAAACATGTGTCAGGGCTCAGTGAGGCTTGTTCACTGGTGTCTGGATGTGGCGTTAGGTTGCCATGGCAACTCCTGCTGTCGCTCCGCTCCTGACTGACGCTGATTGGCTCCGATTGGCCATCAGAGGAACAGGAAGTGGGTCTAATTGGCCATGAGATGAGAGCTGAGGTAGACACGGTGGCCAGTTTAAAGGACGCCGGTTTGTGTGTGTGTGTGTGTGATGACATGTGGTCCAGTCTCGTATTCATCCAGAGGACTGGTAAAGGGTCTGAAGCTGATTCATTCAAATTTAAAGTCGGTCACTAAAGTCATCGACTCTTTGCCATGGCGACGGAAACCCGGTCAACCGGACCAACCGTCAGAGGAAGATTCTGGTCTTAACTTTTAACATTCAGTCCTGATGTTGGGTCCAGGTGATCTGGTCCTGGGAGGCTTTCATGGACCCAGTTTGACCTGATCTGATCAGAACCGTCTGACAATTTCCTGACAACTTTGATGGTGTTGCCTAGCAACAGTAAATGTTAGCTACTGTAGCTTACTGCTGCTGACCTCTAACCCTGCCTGACGGTCAAGTCGCCACAATCACTTCCTGTCCACTGATCTTTTTCCATGTTTCCTGGAGCTCTATCCTCTGATGCCATTCAGATGTCAAAACTTTCTCAGGATCTCAGACTGTTGTTGAAAGGAGAGAGGTATGATGGGAAGTCAAATGATCCGAGCGTTGAACAGACTCTTTTCTCCAACCCTCTCCCGGAGTTAACGTTCACATGAGAAACATCGAGTGTTGGATTCAGTGAGCTGACATGTTTAAAGGGTTTGTGTTTAAACATGCACCCTGCAGCACCCTGAGAGGAACTTCAGAAGAACCAGCTACTAGGTGGTTCCTACAGTCTTTACCCCTATAACCAGGTCAGACCAGCCCATCAGACCGTCTGAAAAACTGCAAGGCCACCTGAGTTTCGTCTGGCTCTGCCCTAAGAACGTGAGCCCAGACATAGTTCCCATCGGAATTGGAGGTTAATTCCAATGAAATTCCTATGTTGCACTCAATGTCCATCTCGCCCCTCTCTGAGGTTCTTCATTCGCTGTCTGAGTTTCTGGTTCGGCTTTGGCATGAAGTGTCTCTGTTTTTCCTCTGGACCTTCCAGCCTTCCCGGAAACACGGCATGGTCGGTGGTGGTCACACCTTTTCAACCCTACGGCTCATAAACCTCAGGTTGGATCCATCGCGCCGTCTGACCAGGAGGAATCCTCTTTGGCCGAGGCCCACAAACGTCAGCAGCCAATCTGACTCAGACAGGATGAATCCTATAAAAGACCCGCCTCCATTGATTGTCCAAGATGGCTCAGCTGCTGCGTGACTCCATCCCTATTTTCTGTTTAAACACAGAGGAGTTGAAATGGGTTTTTTTTTTCCCCCTGAGACTGCAGTTGAGGTAGTAACAGATGGGAATCAAACATCTGTGTAAACATGAGGTGGAATGGATAGATGGAGGTGTGATGCTTTGGCGAGTTATCATGTGTGACTCAAAACAGGAAGTCATAAAAGCAGCTAGTAATGAACATGATCAGCCTGGTGCTGTCACATGACCTCACTCTGTTTAGCATTAGCTCAGCATGCTACGCCAAAGGCCATCTGAATGCTTCCTGTTCCATCACAGTCAGATCCTGCTGCTGGATCCTGCTGGGGTCACTGCTGTCAGAGCACTTCCTGTCTGACAGCGAGGTCGTTCATCAAATTAAAGCTGTTAATTAAAAGACAATAAAATCTGATTTAATTTGCATTTAGATTAACTCATTAAAACAGGGCGCTGGATGACATCATCAGTTCTTCAGGTAGGCTCTCCTGTTTGGAGGCTTGAGGTCAGAGGTCATCAGAGAAGCAGTCAGGTGCTCCAGGGGAGTTCAACGCCAGTAGAGAACGTCCCTCTGTGGCGACCTGATGGATGGAGGACGACATAAACCCTGTGATGTGTGACTGATGGCGTTCTTAACAGAGTTTACAGGCAGAGCGGCAGCAGCATCGGAGTGAAGACGCCATCTTAGGATGGATTTATACGGTGTTTTTTGGGGGGGTGGAGGATTTGATACGGTCTAATTTAAGCAGTGAGGAGGACAGGGCGGAGGTTTTCATCGGTCATTGGACATGCTGATGGAGACAGCGAGGAACCGATGGAGAGGGGAGGATCAGACATACAGGATGTATCTATTTAGGTCACAGGTCATGTGACTGAGATGATGGTGAACTTGGCCGGACATCGATGAAGGGGACACACGCGGTCCTAATGTGGCCCTGACATTCAGTTATCCGCTCATTATTTACTGTCAACAGTTACGATGGAAATAAAATCATAAATAAACTTATCACTTATTAGATTTATTTATTTTATGTTATTTTGGTTTATCAACATGAATGTTTGGATTTTATAATTATGATAGTAATAATAATTGTGATGACATCCTCACACATCACGCCGGTGAACATCCAGGGTTTTGATATCTAATAGGTGATCTCTTATAAACCACACAGACGTCCTGTACAAGAAGGGCAAAGGTCGTCTCCTCACGCTGAGGAGACTGATGTCTTAAAATGCATATTTATTCCTTTTTTTATTTCACTCTCATTTATATTTATTTACATATACATATTTCTATCTACCTACCTCTTTCTCTCTCTCTCTCTCTCTCTCTCTCTCAGGGTCAGGCATTAGTTGACGTTCCGGTATTTGACCTTCAGGGGGCAGCAGAGGATCATGTCTGACCTTCAGTGGAAAGAAAATTAGAAAAGATCTTCCGATTTCTAGTCTTATAAATATAAACAGGTCAAAACAGAATGATGTGTGTGTGTGTGTATTTGTGTGTGTGTGTGGTATTACTATAATGGGTGTAATAAGCCGTAATAATGCTTTTAGTGTTCACTTTGTCTCTTTATTCTCCTGCTATAACCTCAGTTGGGTGGCTGAAGTGAAGGGTCATGTTTACATTTTTGCTTTTCCGCCTTCCTGATCACCACATGTGTGTATTTTATTGATTTTATTGTTGATAAAGTATCAGATCATAGTACTGTTAGAATGGACTTTCATTATTTTTTTATTTGGTTCGAAACAGTGGTGGATAGTAACTAATTTGTGTAGACAGCCGTAGTTACTTTTCAGATTACAATTTCACATGTTCTTTAGGTAAATTATTTAAAAAACCATCTTCGGTTATATTAAAAAGTTGAATATTTAGACATACGTGGTTCTCACGGGACAGCAATACTATAAAACTGCTTTGAGAATCGTATAAACTAATCAACAGCATAAAGCAGCTCAACCCTTTTACATCTACAGCGGTAACATAGATTTATATATTAATGCAGCGGGAAAATCAATAAAAAAAACATCTTATACAACATGACAGTACCTCAAAACTGTACTTCAGTAAATGTACTCAGTTACCGTCCACCACTTTCATCTTTTAACATCTACAAGAGGAATATGAATCAATAAAAATCAGTATTTTTACTTTATTAATGTAAGTTTTAAGTTTTTCTGACAATCCTTTTCTTTAACACTTTTTCAGCAGCAAAGTTTTGAATGCACAACTTTTACTTGTAGCGAAAGTATTTTCACAGTGTGGTATGAGTACCTTTGTTCATCTAAAGGATCTAAATACTTTATCCACCACTGGTTCTAAATTATCCTGATTTAAATAAGTAAGTTCTTATTTTCTATATTTCCTCAGATTCTGATTAAGACAATTTTATTGATCCCAATAGGGGCAATTCGTTTGCAGCTTGCCTCGTCCACAAATCACAGAAACTTCCTGCAGCATTGGAGGAACTAAACGCAACTTTTGTTCTTATATTTGCCGTACTTTATCATTAGTTCTGTAGTTTAGCAGCATTGCGGTACCATTACTGTAGTACTATTAGTAGTATTAATAGTAATTATTCCACTCTACTGTTTTCAATGTAAAAAGATAAACTTAAAAAGTACTTCGGTCAGGATGAGTACTTCAGGAACTCCTCTGACTGTCGGACAGTTAAGTGTCATGAATTCAGCAGCAGTGGGCGGGGCTAAACCACATCTGGATGAAAAACATCTGGACTCTTCATGAGACGCCGGGACAAAACACCGACGAACTGACGGACCAACGCACCGGGCCCCTGAGCGTGTTTGGCGGCCGCCTGTCGGACGATGACCCGGTGCTGGACGTGCTGGAGCGGGCTTTTTGCCCTGCTGACGACCGGTGAGTGCTGCGTGTCCCCGGGCTGATCCTCCGCTCCTCCTCGGTCTCCTGCTGGAGGCCCTGACGGGACCGAGGGGGGAGGGAGGTGGTAGTTTGATTTTCTCACATATATGTCTATGTACAGCTCCGAGAAGTACTTTGACATTCAAGTAAAAGTACTTTATTTAGTAATCTGTCACTTGGAAAAGCGTTTTCAAACCTCCCTGGCACATTAAAGTAACTAAAGTAAAACATCTCAGCTCTGTGAAGAAAATGACTAAAGTAATTAATGTGTCTCAACTCCATGTAGTAAAAGTACTCAAGTAACTGAAGTAACGGAAATGAAACATCTCAGCTCCATGAAATTAAAAGTATGATGGTAACTTTAGCAATAAAGCTAAAGTGAATCATCTCAGTTCTATGATGACCCCTGAGTTCTATGCATTATAAATTAAATGTATTATTATTATTATTATTATGAAGTAAAAGAACTACAGTAGCAAAGTAAAATATCTATATCAGTGGAATAAAAGTACTTAAGTGACTAAAGTAATGTCTCAGCTAGATGAAATAAAAGTATTTCCAATACTCTGTTACAAGGAAAAATATTTTCAAACCTCTGTAAACGATAATTGCTCATGTTTCCGAAGTAACTCAAGTAATAAGTTTCAGCTCCATGAAGTAAAAGTACTGAAGCAACCGAAGTAACTAAAGTAAAACATCTCAGCACTATGACCTGAAAGTACTAAGTAACTAAAGTCATGAAAGTAATCTGGCTCAGCACATAGTAATCAACGTTATTAAGTGAGTGTGTCTTACCTAACTCCATGAAGTAAAAGTACTTAAAAAAAAAGTACTTAGTACTTAAAAAGTAACTTAAGTTAAACGTATCAGCGTTACGAAGGTAAATGAACTAAAGTAATGTTTCTCGACCACGTGAACTAAATGTACAGAAGTAAATAAAAGGGCTCAAATCCATGGAGTAAAAGTAGTAAAGTAGCTAAAATAATAAATATAAACTTATCAGATCTATTATACAAAAGTACTACATTAACTAAAGTAACGCGGCTCAGCTTCGTGAAGTTAAAGTCTGAAAGTAACTAATGTAACTAGGTTAATTTGTCTCAGCTATATGAAGTAAAAGTACTTTGTAAAAGATTGTATAGAGTATAAGTAGTAAATAACTTAAATAACCAATAATGTGTCTCAGCTCCATGAAGTAAAAGTAGTCACTTAACTAAACGTACTGAGTCTCGTTAAAATGTATCCTAGCCTCTGCAGAAAAAGCTATAGCCTAATGTAACAAGCTAATGTCTGGCATGTAAAAAGGACACGTTAGCATATGTAAGCATGCTAACCTCAGACAGTTAGCCGCAAAAAAAGTTGAATGCTGCTTAATGTTATGTTAAAGACGACAGTAAAGTTTTTGACAGTTTCATTGTGTAGTTTCATGCTAAAAACATTGTTACAGCTAACGTTTTGGCAATACTAACAACTCTGTCAGTGTCAGCTAACTTTGTATTTGCCGATGGTAGCATACTAAAATGCTAACATGAGATAATGAACATTGTTAACACTAAGACAAACATGTGACCTGATGTTAGCATGCTAACATGCTAAAGCCAGACAATGAACATTGTTAACACTAACACAAACATGTTAGTTGATTTTAGCGCTGATGTTATTTTGTAGCTCCTAATACTAGTGTCATGGTGAGTTCAGTAGTGGGCGGGGACTAAATACGTGCTGTTATGTCACCTCTGACAGAAAGGAGAAAGGGGGGGTGGTCCATCTTGAACAGACACCTTCTTGTTGTCACAACAATGGGTGAGGCTGGTACTATGGGACCGGGTGTTCATGAGGACAATGAGGTCACATGATTCTGACACGATACACACTGAGGTCATGGTGATTTCCTGTTCTGATCAACTGCTGTATTTTATACTAACTATTCTGAAGTAGGGGGTGGGGAATGATGTCTTTATAGTAGGCTACAGACTATATCCTTGATTTGATGACCTGGTCCCTCACCAGAACCACAAAGATATAAAACTTCACTTGAAATCAGTTTAGAACTTTCCACTTAATGTGAAACATATACACCCATACTGTCATTGTGCCGCTCCAGCATGTGACGTCAGCGAGGATGATGGCACCCTTCATACTAAGAAGGTGCGGCCTGTAGCATGGTATCCTAATGTTTGACATCAGGGTTCAGCGTTTTTTAATCAATGGTGTCATGTGACAAGAATCATTTGGTGTCCATGTTACCATGGAGATAACTGCTACCAACTGCTATTAGCTACTAACTGCTACTAGCTGCCAAGTTCTTATGGCTGCCAATGGCCACTAGCTGCTAACTTCTACTAACTGCGACTAGCTGCTAATGGTTGTATATTTTGTCTATATTTACCGTAGTGAATTCAAGTTAATATCTGTTTACCAAAATGTTGGGCTGCCCCTTTAAGGTTGTTCGTGTGTGTGTGTGTGTGTGTGTGTGTGTTTACTTGTGTGTGTGTGTTTGTGTGTGCGAGTGTGTGTGTAGCGTGGACTGATTCAATTTCTCATGAGTCTTTGAGGGCGGAGCTCTGGATACTAACTTGGCTCTGAAGTCACAGTGCACTTCTGGTTTCAATTTAGAAACACATACACACACACACACATATATGCACACACACACATACACACAGACACACACACACGCATACACACATACACACTAATTACAACGATCTCTCGTCTTTTCTTTGTTTTCAGCTGTTTGGAAGAAACATCTGGAAAAACTTCAGCTGGGTGTGTGTGTGTGTGTGTGTGTGTGTGTGTTCGTGTGTATGTGTTTTTGTGTCTGTGTGCATATGCGTGTGCGATGATCTGCCACATCACACATTCACACACTGTCTGTTTGATGTTTGCAGAAATGTAGTTGATCGTTCAGCATGCTAACAAGCTAACATGCTACAAAGGCTTAGGGTGCTGTGGAGTCACAGAGACCAATTACAGATCTGAGTGCGTATGTTCTCTTTAAAATAAAACAAATAAAACTAAAGACTCCCAGAGGGTGGATTTACTAACCCTACCATGGTGGCACCATAGGTGACGCTGAAACTATTACTGCCTGAAACTATTTGGGTGGGTGAACTCAGGGTGGGAGTCTCATCCAGCAGGTGACGTCCGGGGCATCGATCACTGGATCATGAGTCATTGAGTTATTATAACAGCCTTTTTCAGGGTGACACATCAAAGGTAGTGGTGCCGCTAAATCAAATATGATTCAAAGCATGTGGACTTGTTTCATTCCATCAGGACCACCAAGTTGTGTTGACAGAATCTGTCAGAATTACCTCAAAACGCTATGACAGAACGCCCCATGCATTGGACAGAACATCCCGATCATTGGATAGAACAACCGGATCATTGGACAGAACATCCCGATCATTGGATAGAACAACCGGATCATTGGACAGAACATCTCGATCGTTAGACAGAACATTCTGATTATCAGACAGAAAACCCGATCATTGGTCAGAACATTCTGATTATCAGACAGAACACCCCGATCATAAGACAGAATAACCCATTGGTTGGACAGAACACCCCGATCATTGGTAAGAACGTCCCGATCGTTAGACAGAACATCCCGATTGTTAGACAGAATACCCCGATCATTAGACAGAACATCCCGATCATCGGACAGAAAATTGTGATTATCAGACAGAACACCTCAATCATAAGACAGAACAACCTGTCCGTTGGACAGAAAACCCCGATCATTGGTAGGAGCATCCTGATCGTTAGACAGAACACCCAGATTATCAGACAGAACACCCCGATTATTAGACGGAACAACCCGTTAGACAGAAAGGCTAGTTCAACAATAATGTCTGTGTTTCCATGCAGGTCTGTCGGGTGGGGTCCAGAATTTCAGCCGCCTGAGCTTCAACCTGTGCCAGTGGTGTGAGGTGTCTAGTCCCGTGTGCAGAGACAGCATCTGCCTCAGTAACTGTAACTTTTCGTCCTTCTGTATCTTCACTGAAGAGATCTGCATCGCCATGTGGTGAGTTCAGGGTCCGTCAGTAATTTCCTGCCCACCTGCTCTGACTAAAACATGCTCGATGTTAACTGATGTAAGCTAACATTAGCTGATGTAAGCTAACGTAAGCTGAAGTATTAAACGTTAGCCTATGTAAACTAACTTTAACCGATGTAAGCTAACCTCAGCTAATGTGAGCTAATGTAATCTATCGTCAGCTAATGTAAGATGCATCGGCAAATGTATGCTAATGTCCGCTAATGAAATCTAATATCAGCTAATGAAAAACTCAGAGTGTTTAACCGTATTGTTCGCTGACGTTAGCTAATGTAAGCTAACCTCAACAAATAATGTAAGCTATCGTTAGTTTAGAGCGTTTAATTGTGTTGTTAGTTGATGTTACCTAATATAAGCTTGCTTCAGCTAATGTAACCTCATTTTTGGTCAGAACGTTTAGCTGTGCTTTTAACTGGCATTAGCTGAGAGAGTTTAGGAATGTTGTTCGCTGGTTATTAGCAGTCGGACTATAGGTGACATTATGTTTATTTTACCACTAAGGAAATCTTTAAACTTTCTTTCCAGCACAATCTGAACGCAAACCATTTTTTTTAGCAGTTTGCTAAGCTAAGCTAACCATCATATTTAATGCAAGAGAGACGTACCCATCACAACATGCTGTAAAATAGCACGTTACCATCGAAACCACCGCCCGTAACATTAACTTCTTGGCGGTTCTGATTCCTAAGATCAGGGGGCGGTTATGCTTCTGCTGTTTATGTAACGCTGAGATTCCTCAGGGCTGCGCCGCCCCCACCCCCCCAATTTCCTGTTTGAGTGGCTCTGCCCACTCCTCCCTGATCGCTGCAGGAAACAGCGATAAGAGAACACCGTTTATCGAGGTCAGAGGTGACAGCAGCCGTAACAGACCTTCTGCAGCAGAATGGTGGGAAACCTGTGGTTCTTCAAGTGTTCTGGTCTCCCTGCATTTTAATCAGAACCACTTTCAGGACAGGAGCTAGGTATTCTCTCGCCAAGTGATTCAGATTAGTGGCATTTCAGACACAGCTTCAAATAAAGAGAGAATGTCAGGGGTCGTTGATTTCAAGAGAACAGATGTTCCTGCGTGCAGCTGTGTG